>JASSUY010030385.1:0-10972 GCA_032466535.1 Forpus xanthops | reverse complement strand
GCGCAGGAGCAGTGGATGGGCTCAGGAGCAGTGGATGGGCACAGGAGCAGTGGATGGGAGCAGGAGCAGTGGATGGGCGCAGGGGCCGTGGATGGGAGCTCTTCTCCTTGGCTCTGCTGTTGCACAATGCACCTCCATCAGGTCCTTCCTGTTTCCCTTCTGCCTTTTCCCTTGTGTCCTTGGGCTTCAGTCCCCTCAGGACACGATCTGCCCTCCGGTGGTCCTCTTGTGCCCTGTAAGAGCTGGGATGTGGCCTGGCAGTGCTGCTGTACTGCCAGTGCCGAAAATGAGCGTTGGCATTAAGGCATGCCCAAGTAAATACATGCACCCCCATTTACAGCGCGCAGCTATCAGTGATGCTAATTAATGTTGTCTCTATTTCGACCCATTTAGAGTACGCTAATGCATGCTGCAGAAGACAGCTCCTCTGGGCGAGAGTTCCCTTCGCTCTGCAGGGAGCCTTTACCTGCCTCTTTGTGTGGTGCACCGTTCCCTTGGCTGCAGCTGATGTTTTCCTGCTCTGGATGCTTGATGGTGGATTCTGTTTGCATTGACATAAGGGGAAGACTTTTAAAAGCCCGGCGGACTCCAAGGAGCCTAATTTCCCGGGGGAGGTTGGGTGCCTAATTGCCCTTGGTGCCATTAACAGCATCCCCCATATGTGTTGTGGGTTCGTTTGTGGGCTCCTCTCCCCACACCCGCCAGCATCGATTGATCAGTGTTTGTCACAAAGTTGGGAACAAAGGTGCCTCGTCCCCTTGATGCACTGATGGCAGCGCGGCGCTCTCCTCGCTGACAAAATGAGTTGCGGAGTCAGCAGGAGGCTGCTGAGAACACAGAGCCCGGGTTTGTTTGCATAGCGCAGCGCCGGCTTCAATCACGGCGCAGCACTGCGCTGCCGCGGGGCGAGCTTTGTTTTGGGTCGGATAAAGGGTCCTTTACTGCCTGCGGGGGGGCAGAACAACGGAGCGAGTGTCCGGGGTGCGCTGCGCACTGCGCTGCCCCGCGCCCACAATGCGGGTGCTGTGCGGGAGCTGCGAACAGCACCAGTGCCCCGCCACTGAGCGTGGGGAACGTGGGGGGCTCAGTGTGCTCGTGGGGCCCAGAGGGAGGGATGTGGGGGCTTTAGTGCATCCCCCTGGTCCAGCACCCAGAGGGAGGGATGTGGGGGCTTTAGTGCATCCCCCTGGTCCAGCACCCAGAGGGAGGGATGTGTGGGGCTTTAGTGCATCCCCCTGGTCCAGCACCCAGAGGGGGGGATGTGGGAGGCTTTAGTGCATCCACCCGGTCCAGCACCCATAGGGAGGGATGTGTGGGGCTTTAGTGCATCCACCTGGTCCAGCAGCCAGAGGGGGTGCTCTGTATCTCCATGGGACCCAGTGCTGCAGAGCTAGGTAGGGTACAACGCATGGTTTGAAAGGAGCTGGGGGTGCTGATTGATGGAGCTGAATGTGAGCAACTTGTGCCCAAGCAGCCAAGGGCCTGGAGCACAGTGTGATGGGGAACGGCTGAGGGACCTGGGGGTTCAGATGGAGAAGAGAAGGCTCAGGGGGGACCTGATGGCTCCCTACAACTGCTGAGAGGAGGATGGAGCCAGGAGGGGGCTGTGCTCTGCTCCAAGGAACAAGGGATGGCACAAGAGGAAACGGCCTCAAGCTGCACCAGGGCAGGGTTAGATGGAGCTGAGGAACAGTTCCTGCCCCACAGGGTGCTCAGCATTGGAACTGCCCAGGGCAGTGCTGCAGTCACCGTCCCTGCAGTGTTCACCCTCCATGGAGATGAGGCCTCAGTGCCATGGGTCAGTGGTGGCCTTGGCAGTGCTGGGCAATGGTTGGACTGGGTGAGCCTAAAGGGCTTTTCCAGCCTGGTGCATTCTGTGGTTCAACTTAGCAATTCAGCAGTTCCATACTAATCATGGTGATAGATAATTCAGATCCCCAGAGCTCTATGTAGAAACTGACCATCAGGTACCGGCCACTGCTTCCTGCTGATGTGCTTTGTAAGAAAAGTGCATCCTGGATTTCTATAATAGCTGTGATATTAAATTCCTGTTGGAAAAACCCCAAACCAAACCCTTGTGTCTCTCTGTGCCTAAGCATAACTGCGCTCCTGTTGAATAAGACTTGAAACCAAAGCCATTAACCCATTTCAGATGAAGTATTACATCATTCCCAGTGTGTTATTTCCTAAAATCCCATTACCCAAAGCTCTGTAGCCATGAACTCCCCAGGTGCCACAATGGGCTGTGGCTTTGCCCAGAGGAGCTGGGCAGGACCCAACAGCAGGCACCAAGCACTGCCAGGCTGCTCCAGCATCCTGGGATTCTCCAGCTCTTCTGACCTGGCTGGGAAATACACTGCTGTGAAACGCACTGAGGGATGGCACCCAGCACGGTGACACACACACCCACAGCCACCAGCTGGGCCCAAGCCACTCTTGGACAGCAAATCCAGGTCAGCCCTGGGAGAAGAGCTGCTGCTGAGCTCCTGAAGAAGCAAAGGGGCTCTCCTGGGTTTCACAGGTAGCACCACACGTGGGAGAGCAGGTCACCAACCACAGCTCTGCTCTCACATTACCTGTGGCACAGAACACATTCCAGAGCCGTGGTCCAACTTTAAACCTTCCACACTTCATTCTCCACAATCTCTCCACATCAGAGCAAAGTTCCTCTGTGTAAGAATCCCTCCCTCCAAGGTTTCAGCAACCTGGGCACAACGTCTCTATAATCCTTACATGGCACACAGCATTCGCTGAAGAACTGGAAAAAGCCACTTCTACAGTATGCAGGAAATGAGGGTTTGTCTCAATAGAATGTCAAAGAAAAGCTGCAAAGGAAAACCATTTCCGTGTCCACCTTTTCCGGGGTTATGATGTGTGAAGGAGGCTTGAACTTAACTTCAGCTCCAGAACATGCCCGTACACTCCATCTCTACCTCAGAACCTGAAGAAGCCAAGCTCCCTTTGCTCTCCATGAAGATGAGCTTTTACACCACCAGTACCTTCTGAAGTCCCTGCTGAGCACCTGGGCAGACCCTGGGCAGTGCCCCGCTATGTACCCACAGCAGAGACACCCATGAAATAACTGGTGTGCATTTTCAGTAAGTAACACCGGTTTTTCACATAGTAGCAGATAATGCTTTCACTTCCCTGAATAAGCTAAATGCCACTCGAGTTAATGTTTAAACTGCTTTTAATCACTTCCTTTGATACATTTTAAAGTCAATATCAGTCAAGGCAAACATGCAAAGAGGGAGCAGATGGATGCAGCTGCTCGTAAAGTGGGTGATAAACTCGCCCTGGGCAGAACAAAGGACCCACCTTTCTAATGCAGGCTCTGATTGATGCCCTGGCTCCCCGCAGCACCTGTAACCACCCACCACAGCCAGGTAGATGTGTGTGGGCTCTGTGAGGCTGCACCAGCAGCAGCAGATGGGAGCACGCTGCTGTTGACACATGGCACAATGAAAGGGCCTGGGCTAACCTGGCCTGGGAGGTAACAGCCTCGGAGGTGCAAACAACGGCCTTCGCCCCTGTCCTCACTCAGCCCCATCTGTTCACCACCACCGCAACGGCTTCGTGGGCTCCCAACAATGGTCACTGCACAGGAAACAGGGTGAAAGAGCAGCAGCAACACTGCTGCTTTCATACACTCGTACCTGCAGGCGCACCGCGAACGCGGCTTTAACAAACACTGCGACAACGCATGCCAAAAAGGTGTGAGAATGAGGCCACACAGATACACCTCTGTTTGTGAGATGTGCTACACTAAAGTGCACTGCTCTTCACAGTGAGAAACCTTCAGAAATCCTTTGGAAGAGCAAAGGAAACAACCCCCCCTCTTTTCTGCAGCCTCGAAGTGATGGACTGCCAGCACGGGCTGTACACTGTGAGCTACCACACACACAGCTGTTGGAAGCTGGCAAGACACACGTGTGCAACAGCCCAGCCAAAACCGTGTCCAGCCTGGTTCCCATCGGTTCCCACTGCCATCCCAGGCATTCTGGTATAGACCCATGCTTGCCCGGGTGACTTCATCTGAACTAACACAAGGCAGAGTGTGTCTGAGGTAACACTGGATGCTCCCGCTTGAGCTCGGGCCCAGCAGCATGGACAGGGCAGAAGCTCCCCCAGGGATGATGCTTGCAGGTAAAGCTGGGTCGGTTCCTCCCTCTCCCCAATAGACACCACATTTGGTGCTCACAGCCGAGTGTGGCTTCACGCAGCGGTTCAGGAGCACCATGAGCTCATCCAGGAGAGCTGGGCTCATGAGAAAGAGTCCAAGTGTGAACATATGTCCTATCAGTGATAGCACAAAAATCAGGTAACTCAAACAGAGGCCGTTGTTTCCTCCCTCCGAAGCGCTGCCCGGTACATGCAGACCCTGCTCAGCAGCTCGCAGCCTGGTAAATGAATCACTTTAATTGAACACTATGTACACAGTAACTGGGAAAACACAAGCAATAAGAAAAGCATATGGTGATGGCAATAGAAATTGGTTTACTCATTCTGTGCTGTGTTGTTACTTTACTTCTTTCATAATTGACCTTTAGAACGACAAACGTGTAAAATAATTTTGGTTTATTATGGCTCCAAACCTTTCAGCAATTACCCAAAATGAAAATTTAAAAGGAAGTATTCATTCTGGAAGCATTTCCATTGTTTACATAATTGCACAGCTATAATTTAGCGTTCACGTTGTTGAAGACAAGTGAAAAAAAGGACCATTATGGACTATTTCAATTCAAAATGATGCTCTGCAGTGTTAAAACGGGGAGGAGGGGAGAGAAGGGGGCAATCACACGCATGTCCTCCTCAAATACATTAACCCTAGAAGTGGCATGGTGCTTCAGCACCGGTTAAGCTGGAAATCCAAATGATAGAATCACAGAACAGGGTTGGAAAGGACCTTAAGCTCATCCAGATCCACCTCCCTGCCATGGGCAGGGACACCTCCCACTAAACCATGGCACCCAAGGCTATGTCCAACCCGGCCTTGAACACCGCCAGCAATGGAGCATTCACAACTTCCCTGGGCAACCCATTGCAGCGCCTCAGCACCCTCACAGTAAAGAGCTTCCTCCTTACATCCAATCCAAACTTCCCCTGTTTCTGTTTGAACCCATTATCCCTTGTCCTGTCACTGCAGTCACATAAGGTCACAAACATCCACTCAATAACAAAAAAGGAAGGGACAGGGGGCACTGAGGGGTCAGTTACAAACTCCTCCTCAGCTCCACTGCCAGGCTCAGGCACCCCCCAGGTAACTGAAGAGCCACCATCTGCCCCTCTGGCTGCCGTGCCTGGCAGCACAGCACCTCGTCACCCAGGGCACGCTGCTCCACACTGAGCCTTGGAGCTGCTGAGCCTGCAGCATGGCCAAGATCAGCACCCGACTGCAGCGGAGCCCTTCGTCCTGCAGTGGAAAGGAACGCACGTTCCAGCTATCAGCATTGCAGGGTTTCCTCCCTACCACTGCGGTTTAGGTCAGAGGTACCTTGTCAAAAGCTAAGTTGCAGTAACAAGGTATGAAGGATTCTGACCCCCTCAGGATGAGCCTGTCAGGAAAATCCATTTCAACCTGCCATTTAACCTCCAAAGACGTTGTATTTGCTGAAGTGTCTTGTGACTGGAATGCAATAGGGAGAGATATTACAAAGCAGAAGAACAATGGGTTTGTAAAGCATGGGTAAGGTTACTCACAAGTGCCAAAGATGACAGATTACTGTGTCAATCACCTGCTGGTAACTGCTCCTTCCCCTCTAAACTACATCAGAAAGCTCCCTCTTTTACAGCTGCATTAATAAGAGCAGCCAAAGCCCTGTGCTGACACAGAGCTGCTCAGATGCCCTCACCAGAGATCACACAAACATAGGAGCTTCTCCTCCTTTAAAGTACATTTGATATACCCACAGCCTCACAGGCTTAGGGACATGCTTCAGACTGGAAGAATGATTTTAAGTTCACATACACCGAGAGGGAAGAATTCAAATACCCCTTTGCTACAGAGCTACAGTACCAACACCTCAGTTGCCGGTCCAAGGCACTGCTTCAGGAGTTGAGCTGCCTTTGTGTCACCACAGGGGTTCTCCCAAACGGCAGTGGCAGGATGCTCCCAAGCCCTGGATCACAGGGAGCCAGGGAGGCACTTCCACCTACCTGCTGCATCAGCTTTCAGGATGGAGGAGTGCATGCAGAGGAGAAGGGATTGTTTTGCACATCCCAAAACATGGCAAACGTGGCTAGTGCTCCCAGTGAGCAGCTGCAGTGGCTGAGCAGCCTAGAAGCTGCCCACAGCCCCTGGTGTTGAATAAGGGGCTGTACTTCAAAGTAACTTACAGCAGCTCCCAGCTGAGCTCCAGACCTATGTCAGTACAAGCAGGTAGATAACGTGGCTTCTCTCATAGCAATCCTACTGTGAACTGCTTCAGAGTTCAAATTAGCCGCCTCTGATGGAAGAGCTGCAGGCAGTGTTTCCTCGCAGGCTTACCACGTAACTGCTGCAGCTTCCCTGCCACAATTAGGGACAGCACATTTGAAACAGATGACAAGGCTTGGAGACAAGTACAACCTACGTTAGTACATCACCATCTTTATTGGCAGACTATTTCAGCTAAGTCACCCTTCTGCTTCCAAAAGGCACGGAGCTAAAAGCATAGCTGTTAACTCCTCTGCCTGCAGCTGGCTGCATCCTGCAGGGCCTGAAACCTAATCACCAGGACATCTGTCAGCTCCCTGGGTTCGGGCTTTGTCAGGTTTTTCCTTCCATACTCAAAGTTTGCTCTGCCCTTAACATCACTCAAGCAAAAGAAGCCATCAGCAGAGCCTCCCTCCTTCGCTGTTAGCTGTCTTTCCACAGGGAACATCTGAGGTCTGTGCTTTTATTATGTTCCCCAGAATGTGCTATAAGCACTCCATTGCAGAGGTACTCTGGTGAGCCACTGGAACCGTACATTTATTGAACATACACATTAACACTCACTTTCACACAACCTCTGACTACAGAGCAAAGCCTCAGTGGCACGTGCTGCTGAGAGGTCACAGAGCATCCTCACTGACACCAAAGCCCTGGTTGCAGGGGGGAGCTGCTAAAGAAGTGACAGCAGACAGCTGTGGGGCTGACACTGAAAACCTGCCTCCAAGGCAAGCACCTGACTTGCACTGCAGCCTCTGTTCAAACCAGGAGTGGAAATGTAAGACAGCGTCACAGAAACCCCCACTACCAAAAGCACCAGAACTGAGGAGTCAGAACTATCTCAAGAGTTACTTTTCTCAAGGGCTTCAGGGGCATCAGTAGTATTTTGGGATTATGTTTGGGTACTTTGGTTCTTCAGCAAAAGGAAGAAAGCTGTGAAGCAAGGAGATGCTTATGGACTTCCCAAAGCTAAAACCACTGATTGCAGTAAGCACCCAGCAGCACCAGGATAGCAAAACACCTTCTCTCTCCTGACTCTGTGTGTGCACTGCAGTATCATATTTACTGCCCAAATTGAAAGACACGTGTGGGTGCAATCATGGGCATGGGGGGAGCGTTCACCACGTAGCAGAAGGCGGCTATACCTACCCAAACCACACCAGGCTAGCCTGGGACGTAGCCTAAGGTTCACACCCCAAAGCACTCCATGATTCTCCATAACCCAGGCACAGGACTAGGACAACGGGAGGTGACCTCCCTCCACTGCCCCGCAGCGGGGCAGTGGACATCCAAGCACATGAGGGAGGGAAGGCAGAGCCCCGGTGAACTTCACTGCTAAGGAGCTGCAGGAGAAACCCAGCTCGCTGCAGCAGAATGCCACTGCTGGGAGCAGAGGAGAACCCTCACCCCAGATGGTCGCTTGGCCCCTGACCTGAGGCCCCTCGTTGAGCAGGGAGCAGTGACAGCACCAGCCTGGGCTCAGCCCCTTCTCCCACCTGAGGAGGTGATGCAACCACGGTGCAGAATTGTTCACCTGCCCTCAGGGACGGTTGTTGTCCGGGTGTCGCACACACAAACAGCCGCAGCTCATTACCCCGACGGGTCCTAATTGCAGCATCCTGCCCTGAGTGCCAGGGGAGCCCCATGGAAAACACACCTCACATCACACCTCACACTGCTCTTTTACATGCACACGAGGCAGCCCCACTCATGAGATGTTACGGGGTAATTCATAACCCTGTTCCAAGTGGACTGGCTTGGTTCCCTGTCAGCACAAGGAGCTGCACTACACAGCAGGAATTCCGTGCCCTTAAGGGAGGAGTGGAGGCAGAAATATATTGTAGAAAGAAACACTTGTGATGCCAATAAAATAAAATAACCAACTATGAACTATACCTAATACAGTACCTGATAACCACGTTCAGGTCAAAGGGGTTTCTGACTGTAATTTATGTAGTGACCCAAAGCTCTTCTAATACAGCCAACACATTCTCCTGGGCTTTGCCCACGTTCCTGCTGCTTTCCCCCGTAATTCTGAAGTTGCACTAGTGATGTACACCAAAGGAAAACTGCTCCATGAGAACATCCCCCCCGTTCTCCTCTTTGTGTTCCTTAAGAGTGAGGAAGTCATGCTTCTGCTTAGCACACGTAAGCATCCGTGCTAAAAGATTCTGCACCACAGCTTATTCTGGTGGGTAATGACTGGAATCCTCGAGTTCTGCAGAGCTTCGAAGAACAGGGATCTGTGTCCCAGTGATCCCTGTGTCCAGGACACCATCCCTCTTTTAAAGAGGTTTATCAGAGAACAGCACATACCAAACCCCACAAAGTACAAAAAGCACAGAACCTGCCCTTGTAGCAGGCAGTGCCCTCAGCATCCAAGTTACTGGACCAGACTCAACAAACATACAGCACCTTGAGGTGAATCATGCCCCATCCCTGGCAGCATTCAAGGCCAGGTTGGACACAGGGGCTTGGAGCAAGCTGCTCTGTTGGAAGGTGATCCTGCCCATGGCAGGGGTTGGGACTGGAGGAGCTTTAAAGGTCCCTTCAACACAAACCAGTCTTGGGTTCTGTGATACAGGAAATACAGAAACAGGCACAGGGATTGTGGTTTGTATCAATGCGCTGCAGGAGCATCTGAGCTCCGAGCACCATGAGCTAATACCTCAATCAATTCCATAGCTGAGGAAAGCAAAGCTGGAAGGAGAGCGACACAAGAGAAAACCTGTGGTCAAGTGTGCCACCAAGAGGCAAAAGCAGCGAAACAGAGCGAGAGGAGGATGAACAAAGAGCAGCATCAGCCTGGAAGGACGGGCAGCGTCCTTCACTGCAGTGTCCAGCCCTCCATCATCTTTCACTTCAGGACTAGGGCTCTGCACAAGGACTGAAATCCAGTGTGCAGAGCAGCACGAGCTTAAAGCCTGTGGGACTGCTGCCGAGCCCAAAGCACAATGGATAGAGTTCAACGGATGGAGCTCAACCACAACCTGCTCACACTTCAGAACTCCCCCAGGCTCTATGTAGGAATTGGCTCTCCAGGAAGCCACCAGATTTGGAAAAGGCAGAGTGCTCTCCAGCTTGGACAAGGAGCTGCTGACACTCCAGAACCCGGCCATTTCATGGAGCTGTAAGGGGAAAGCCAGTGAAGTCACACAGGCACTGATGCTGTCCATCCTGCGGCCTGGGCTGGCAGCCGCTGCTCTGCTGATTCGGGGTCTTTGTGTTTTCAAATGTAAAAGTTAATATTTTGTTTAAATTCAGCCTACATCAGGCTCTGAGGTTTGGTGAATTGGGTGGTTTACGTGAGAGGATGTAATGCTGGGATCTGATCACAGTGGGTGCTAGCACACAGGGGGGCTGTAGAGGAATGAACTCACCCGGCTCACCAGGCAGTGTTAAAGTGAAATCCGAATGGCATTAGGGGAATGAAAGAGCAACAAGCTCTCATTACCCCCCGGGTACACCCTGGCAGTGCAGTGCTTCAGCAGGGGCCAGCACTGGGCTTCCACAGCAAACCCATTTCCTTCCCCCTTTTCCCCTCCATTATGCATTTACCAGGCGGACCCTCCAAACGCCCCCCCCTCCGGACGGAACCGGGCTCCAGTGCCTCATCCCGCTGACAACGGACCGTTCCCCGCTCCCACCCCGGAAACACGGGATCGGGCACGGCTGTGCCTGCGGGAGCACCGCAGGGCTCCGAGTGCCCTCTGCCGGCCCCGAGCTCGGCTCTGCCCCGCTCCCGTGGGCGGAAGGAACCGCTCTCCTCCGGCTATGACAGCACGGCAGTGCCCTTGCACAGCCTCCGCTTCGCCTAACAGTAACTCAGAGCTGTTCACGTACTCAGTAATGTCCCTACACCTCAACAGATGAAGTCTCCATCTCCCCTGAATGCTCCGTTAGAGCCCAGGGCACAGCGACGCGGACATCCTCAGCAGCAGGATGCTCTGGCAGCACCTCTGCTACAGTGGTAAGATAACCTTCTGCCTCTGCCCCCCTGCACCGGTCAGGAAGAGCGGGTATGTGAAACCTGCCCTGCAGGACTAATCCTGAAGGGGAAAGACTGGAGAGGACAACAGCAGGCCTAATTCTGAGGAGGCTCTTGCTCACACTGCACAGGGCATTCAAAGGGTGTGCTCAGAGCAGACACTGCTCCTACCTTTACAGGAAGCTCTTCACAGCCCCTCCTTCACCCAGGATCATATCTGGCATTTTACCTTGTGCCAGAAGGTACAAATATCCCTAAGGCAAGCTGTGATGTGGTTGTGACAGTGCATCACAAGTACATAGCTGTTAACTGGGGGAGCAAGGAGAAACCTATGACTAAGTAATCTAAACAGACGTACAGACCAGGCTACGCAGGACAATTTCATGCACCAAGTGTCACAAAGCATTGCTTCCTTTCTGCTTCAGATCTTCAACTATGAAAATCACAGAACTCCAGCCTGGTTTGTGCTGAAGGGATCTTAAAGCTCCTCCAGTCCCAACCCCTGCCATGGACAGGGACACCTTCCATAGAGCAGCTTGCTCCAAGCCCTGTGTCCAACCTGGCCTTGAGCA
>JASSUY010030384.1:0-25498 GCA_032466535.1 Forpus xanthops | reverse complement strand
TGGGCTCTTCACCTTCTCTCCGCTCAGTCTACCACCGCCCGCAGCACTGGAGGAACGCCGCCACCACCATCACCACCGGCATCGCCCCTCCGCCGGCCCCGAGCCCGGCCGTTTGGCCGCTGGGCAGCCGCAGAAGGCGAGGCGGGGCAGCCCCGCGGACGGGGCAGCGGGACGGCCCAGTAAGAGAGGTGAGCGGGAGGAGCGGGTGTGGGCTCCGGGCTGACCGGCGGCACCCGGGTGCTCGCTCGGGCTGTGCGGATCGTACCCGGCGGAGCTTGCCGGCCTCATCCCGGAGCGGCGGCCTCGCGCTCCGCCGGCCGGGCTCTGCGGAGCGGGGCGGTGGGGCCGGGTCCGGCTCGGCCTCCCCCGTCCAGGTGGGAGCCGTAGGGAAAGCGGCTCTCGGTTCGCGTTCCGGTGGCGGTGGGCAAAGGCGGATGGGTGCCGTGGCTTTGGACCCCACCGGTGTCCCTGGGCACAGAGGGGAGCGTCGCTCTGCTCCGCTGGGACCCGGAGCCCGGTAACGTGTGGCAGGGACTGAGGCTCGGGGCGAGCGGGGCTGCCGGGCCCGGCTGCCCGCTGCGCGGCTCACACTGCGAGCGCTTCCACAGAAGAGCCTTCTTCCAGCGGTGTCTGCGTTAACTTACAGCAGAACTGAGAGGGTGCTGTGGTTTGTGGGGTGTTTTCCCCTCAGGTTGCTTTAATGAAGGCCAATTTTTCTCTTTTTTTTTTTTTTTTTTTTTTTTCACGGTACAGAATGATTATTTTTGTTCTGCTCACTTATTTGGGAGAGCAACATAAGTAAAAAGCCATTGCAGAAGTTGCTGTAATAAAGATATTAGCGTGAATCACGCTTCAGGAGTATACATGAAGGTGTTGTGCTGAAGATGCACTGCTTACAAAGTTAGGTTTGTAGTGTAAACTCTACATAGTGCTGTTGTAAGAATGGGCAAAGCTATGATGTGGAGAGACTTTTAACTCTGTTTAATGCTTCTTCGCAACTGTGTTTGAATAGTGACTATAAAAGCTACTACATTGTAACTCCAAACTTTAGCTTGATAATAGAGAAGTACTCTATGTCTGTAGATAGGGAGTGTCACTGTGTCAGTTCTAAACAAGTAATCAAATGAGGCCTTCTTTTAATAAAGGCTGAAACGCTGTTAAAACTACTACCTGAATTCTAGGTTAGCAAAGGAAAGATGCCTGTGCACTGGAAGCTGTGGCACTTAACACTCCTTTCCTCTACTGCGGGTGTGCAGTGGGTTTTTGGGGTGAGGCTGGGTTTGTTTTCCTAGCTATCAGGTTTTATTTCTAAGTATAATACAATTAATTGTCTATTTCTTTGGCTGTGCCATTCTTGCCCTCAGCCACGAATGACAACAATCGTCTCCAGTGGTTTTGCTAGTTAATAGTGATACTGGTGTGTTCAGTTATAGTGTTTTAAACTAATGGAGTTATTGGCACTGCTGCTATACCCATGGTTTAGCGGTCTGGCTATAGCTTTCCTTGTGTTTGAGGCACTGCAGGCATTCCATTTATTTAAAGGAATAATTAAAACTCTTTCCTTCAAGACTGTCAGGCATTACCATAATGTCACTGTCTAGCTTCACTTAATACAGAGGTTGGTCTCACTGCAGTAGTGGGACTCTACTGTGTTCAGTGGATGCAGCACAGTTAGGGTCTCTTTTATCCTGAAAAGAGACCAGTCTTCACTGAGGTTCCAAACTGCAGAGTGCTAGTTGTGTGCCTGCTGTTAGGGGATACCCTCAAACAGGCAGGTGCTCTGAACTAAAACTAGTGCATGTCTGAGGTTTTCTAAACTATGTCTAGAATTAGAAATACTCAAAATAAGACACTTTTAACAACCAAAAATTAATTTAGAAATATCTACAGGGAAGTATTTCCAATAGCTTGGTGGTGCCATGAAATTCTTGTTTAGTTTCAGCTCGGAATCTCTGGCTCCAGCAGAGCAAAGATCTGTGTAATTCATATGTTTGTTACAGTTAGTAAAGCAGTATCTATGCTTGAGAGCTTAGTGATTGAGTAAGCTTCGGCAATCTCAACTTCTGAGACTTGCAGAGAAGCTTATTCAAAGAACTGTTTCAGTTGACCTACCAGAACAAGTGCTACCACCTTCCTTTTCCTGGTTTCCCTAGCTGTAATAGAAAAATAAGGGCATTTGCTGTTCATAAAGGCTAACAGCAGTAGTGTGTGAACTTGTATTTCAGGTCCTTAGACAATCGTATGAAGTTAGTATTAAGCAATCAACTCTGCTTCGTGAGTAATTCTATTCGCTACACCAGGCTGTTATGAAGGTCAGCTCTCTGTAGTAAAGGGCTCTGACACCAGCCTAGTAATGATATAGTTAAACACTATGGTTAGGCTAAATAACGAAGCTGCATGTGTACATCCTTACACCCTTTCTTGTAGAGCAGTGTAACAGATTTACTTCAAGTACTGCAAGAGAATAAAGAGGAAATACAAATTTGATAGCTTTGCAGACAGAGAAAGGAAATTTCGTTAGTACAGAGCCCTGTGCTGCAGGAAACTGAACCTTTCACCATTGCATCTTCCAGTCTGATGTTGCCTTCAGCAGTTGTTTGGATCCCCCACGGCTCTCCTGGTAATGTGGCTCTTGGAGGTTTGTGTGCACTGTGGCATGAAATAGTTCTTTGGTTCAGGCAGATTAGAGACTTGTCTTGGCAACTGAGTTTTTTAACAGCTGGGCCATCAAGATTTCTAACTGTCATTGTCATTTGCTATATACTATTTGAATTAGTTTTGATTCCTAAAAGATGAGCGGTTAAACTATTACATTTTGCCAAACAGAGCTATTTCTTTACTTTCTGTCTGTCAGCCTTTAGCCTTTTACAGGTTGATTAACCTTAAAAAAAACAAACCAACTGACCAAACACCTAAACCAAGCAACCTCTTCTTAGTTTCTAGCTCTGATTTAACTGGGTACTTAAGACTAGTGGGAGATAGCTGGAGATGTGACTGTGATGATTCAGATCCTTTAATGAAAACGATCAGCGGTGTAAGACTGCTTTAATTGTTGGGGGCTCTTTTTTGCCCAGAAAACTGGCTGCTAAAAATATTTGTACTTCTTGCTTTGCTACTCTAGTATGTATCCCAAATCAGGGAAGTGTTCTGTAACAAAAGTATTCATGTTTAAATGTTACTTGTTAACTTGTTTATCTTCTTCCCCTGCATGGCACTGCCTTAAATGTCAGGAGTTATTAATGTACTTGGAGATGTTTGGGAATATGGATTCCCTTTAAAGGTATTCTAATACTTCTATTAAAATACAAACTATCTCTAAAGTATTAAGCTTGAGTTTTGGAAGATTTCCTTAATTCAGGGTCTTCTTTGCATAATAACCAGAGGTATTGCAGTTTTTGTTGTATCACTGAAGTCTTGTAAGTCAAGGTATTGCGTCCTCGGAACAGAGAGCTTTAGCAAATGGGAGGGTTTAATTCATTAGGGGTGAACATGCTGCAACTGCAGAGCTCTAATCTTCTCTTTATTATTGCTGCCAGAAACTCCAGATGAAAATGGCAAAACCCAGCGAGCTGACAGTCTTATTCTGAAGAAGATAAAGAAAAAAAAGAAAAAGAAACACCGGGAAGATATGAGGGGGAAACGCCTGAAGATGTACAACAAAGAAGTGCAGACAGTGTGTGCTGGACTCACTCGCATTGACAAGGAGACTCTATCTCAAGGACAGTGTGACAACTTGGAAATGAACAAGGAATCCTTCAGGTACCTGAAGGATGAACAGCTCTGCAGACTGAATTTGGGTATGCAGGAATATCGAATACCCCAGGGAGTACAAACACCATTTGTGACACACCAGGAGCATTCTGTTCGCAGCAGCTTCTTGAAGACTGGCACTAAATTTAGTAACTTCATTCATGAAGAACATCAGTCCAATGGTGGTGCTCTGGTCCTTCACGCTTACATGGATGAACTCTCATTTTTGTCTCCAGTGGAGATGGAGAGATTTGCCGAAGAGTTTCTTGCATTGTCATTCAGTGAAAACGATAAAAATGCAGCTTACTATGCTTTAGCCATAGTGCATGGAGCAGCTGCTTATTTGCCAGACTTCCTGGATTACTTTGCTTTTAACTTTCCTAACACTCCAGTGAAAATGGAAATTTTGGGCAAGAAGGACATTGAAACAACAACAATTTCAAATTTTCACTCTCAGGTAAGAACAATTTAAAGGCATAAAAGTCGCAGGACACCTAGATCCTATTATTCTTTAAACCAGAGCAGAGATAGCCTAAAATAGGTGAGAGAAAATGTTTTTTCCAAGCAGATAAAAAAAGATGATGTTGGGACTTCAGACACTGCTAAATGTGGAAGATCTGCACTGATCTTCTTGCAGGCTTTCATGTGTTCTTCTCTACTTGGGAGAATGCTGACATGGTTCAAAACAATAGCCAAGTCTGTATTAAGAGTTGTATAGATTGCAAATGCTAACATTACTTTTCCTATTCGGTAATCTGGGTGGGTTTTTGCAATGACATTGCTTTTCAGGTTTTAGTGTATCATTCACAACAAATAAGGGTGTTTTAATATCTTAATTCTATCGGCAGCTGTTGCTGGATGTTTAAACTTTCCAGCTCCAGAGTGTTGGTTAGACTATCTTTTTAATTGCCTTTAAAGAAGGCTTTTATTTTATATACTGCCTTGATTTGCACTTCAGCTGTCTTAAGTTCTCAGGCTGTATCTCAATGTAGCTTAAATGGATGCAACAGTAATAACGATGCTAATTTCAAGATTCCCATATGAAAACCCCTTGCATTCGACTCCTGTGATCAGGCTTGAAAGTGTCTGGACATACAGCAGTGTTACAGATGAGGTAAATGACTTTCAGGTGACATAAAACTTTTCCCTGCTTAGTGTAGTCTGAGAACAGACTCAAACTATTGATTACTTTTTAAAGTCTTGATTCAAGACTTTAATTACCTTTACTGGCTCACCTCTTGGAAGGAAAAACCTGAAACTTGCAGAGGGCACTTCAGTGCTCTTGGGACCGATCTTAGTAACGGACTTTGAAATCCTAATGTTTGTGAGTGAATCTTTCCAGAGTTTATCAAATGCCTATCGGGAAGATTTGCATTGGAAAAATACTGCTTTACAGAGGATTCCTGCGTGGTCACTTGGAGAGTCTTTGACTCATACTATTGAATCAGTAATTCTCACACTTAGCTTATGAATTTGACAATGAACAGCTGCTGCAGCATTGATTTTTAAACCAGCTTCTGTTTCTTGGTTTAAGTAATTCTTTGCATTGACAGAGCTGCATCAGAGTGCCTAGTACTCCAAAACCAGTCTGAACGTACAGACTGCTGCACTTCTGCACAGCACCCACCTGTGCCCTGCAGATGTGAAACTTGTCCACAGGTTAGGTTTTAAAGTCCTCTATATTAAGAGTTCTGTCTCTGTGCTTTGGAATCATGAGTACATTCTAATTTACGTTGAGTACATGTGCTGATCCCCTGAAGTGGCTAAATGGATATGTAACAATTACACTTGTTCTTGGACGTGAATAGCTTACTATAAGTACATGTGAGGAGTGTATGGCTTCACTGGGTTACAGTCTGTGCTGGTATTTCAGTTAATTCTATTGTAAGTACTGTCTAAACTTGATTAAGATTAGTCATGACATGAGGTTCACTTGGTCTAAAATGCCTCTCTGAAGGCAGCTTCAGCATGACGTGGTTAATCCTCTCTGTTAGTGAAGTTCACACTCTTCAGGTAATATAGATAGTAAAGTATCTAGTTTAAAGATGCATTTAAATTGATAGTGGATTCAGTCGTGTGTCTGCACACTGTCAAGACTCAAGTTTTGCAAGCTAGCTTAATGGGGAAGGCTAAAATACTTTGCTTAAGTCTGACTGGTTCACTCCTTCCTTGGCAATGCTGTTGAGGAATCAGCAGATTGACTAAACTTCAATTTTGGGCCTTCCTGTATGAGAATTGTACAGTACAGAAGCACTGTATGGTTATTTTTCTGCAGATTAAGCCTGTTACAGTATTGTACACTGTGGTGGTGATACTATTTTTAGTTGAAGATACTTGTTTTTTAAGTCACCTCCATTCTAGGTTGAACCTTCTGTATGCATGGACTTGTTTGCTATACTGAACCATACTGTGGCAGGGGGATTCTGAGAATTAGGGAGTCTGCAGTCCTGGAGACTTGGTATGAAGAAATTCAAATTGGATCTGTAAACTGCAAATTTAACTGCAGGTTAATGTGACCTTTGGCTTGTATCACATTTAGATGTTTGTATACCTTTTCAAACAAATGGACTTTTAGTAGGAAGTGACTCCAATTCAAAATAAGGACTTTAATCTGGAAGACTGAATAAAAATCAAGTGATAATTAACTCTCTTGCAAGGTGAATTCATTTGTTCTCAGGACAGTGAGGCCAATGGAAACTGAATGTTTATTAAAAAGCACTCTGTTTGCAGGATAATTGTGGCTTCTGTATATTAAAATAATTATGCTTCAGTGCTTTCTGGATATTCTTTCTTGCCTTGGTTCTGCCTCATTTGTTCTAATGCTTCAGTGCTAAAGCTGAGCTTTAGTTTGAAGCTATTCAGTTGCACTAGGATCCTTCAGGACTGAAATCACTGAACAGTGACTCGTGAACTTTCTTCACTCAAGAGCCTACTGCAGTTTGAAAGTTCTTAGGGGTGTAACTAGAATGAGTATTTATTTCCTCATCAGCTCTTAAAAGTACCACTGCTTTTAGGTCTCAGTGAATTGGAATATAGTTAGACTTGAAAAACCACTTCTGCTTTTCCCTTTCATTCCCCCTGCCCCAAAAAGGACTTGATCAGTTCTCTGTATGGTCCAAAGAGCAGTTAAACTGTCACAAAGGGGAGGGGGGTTCTGGGAAGTGGCCAGGAAAGAGTTGGGGGCAGTAGGTTTTACATAAGCTGATGTTCCTTCTGGAAGGGAGGTGAGAGAAGGAGGTAAGAGGTGATAATAGGGTAAGCTTTGCTACTCTTGTATCATCCTGTTGGCAAAGTTTACAGTATTCCTTGCAGCTTTGGTTAATGAACACTATCACAGTTTGGTTTTGTGCCTCAACTTTTCTTACTCCTGGAGAATAATCTCTTATTCTGGAAGGACAGTTTCTGTAGCAGAAGCTATCCAAGTATGAAATGGAGAAATTGTGCCTCTGCACTGTGAACTTAACTTAGTTTATCACTTAAGCCATATAATACTGCCCAATGAAATATTTGACATGTTTTAGTCAAACATAACCCTTGCTGCAATGGCATGCCACACTGTCCTCCTTCCATTCGGTTGTAAGTAGTAAGCTGCCTTGTGTTATGGCTTTCTTCCTTTTAGCAAAGTGTTTGCATGGTTGGTTTTATAACTAACTTGACATACTACAGTATTGGCACTGTCAACTGATTCATGCTTTTCTTGAAACTACAGTGCACCTTCTGAAACTCAACCTCATTTGTCTCCAGCTTATACCTTTTCTGTGTCTTCTTTCTCTATAGAGGTAGGGTAAGTAATCTAGTACAAGGGTACTGCTTGCTTGCCCCTTCATGTGGCAGGGTCTGAATTATCTCAGTAACGTGCAAATACCAGCTCTGTAACTTGCATGGGGATCACTGATGCTGTCTCCTTCTGTTCTCACTCCTGAGTGTGAAACATTGATAGGCACATCATTCAGCTGCTATGAAATGTCTCCGTGAACACTGAAGAACTAATTTCAAATATGCCTATAACTTTCAGTGTGATCCTGTGTGGAGCAGGGGGCACACAGAGTAGTGATAGCTGTCTGGCATTTTGAAAGGGTGCAGGGCACCCGGGTGGTCTCACCAGCCTGATGGTCCTTTTAGCAGGGAAGATCTGTATGATCTGTCTGTAGATAGTGCCAGTTAGTACTCTCATGATCCACTGGTGGTTTTTAAGAAGCATAGTGAGCAGATGAGAGCAATGAAGGTGTTGTGGTAATAAGTTACCAACTTCTGACAGCTGTGAGAACTGGAATGACCCAGCTCGTAGGGATTGGGCTGCAAACAAAGAAACCCAAACCAAAAAATAAATAATAATAATAAATAGGAAAAAAAACCTCAAACTTTGAGAAAGGTCCTAGTGGATAGAACAAAGTGACTTCAGGTTTTTCATAGTCTCATCTCTCTTCCCTGAAAGAGTGCATGAAGATGGCTGTAAAATGAATATAGCTGAAGGAGCGCTTTGCAAATGACATGTCAAAGTAGCTTGTAAGAAGGTGCAGCAAGCAGCTTATTTGTTCTTCCTTTATAGCTGGGTAGCTCAGTGTCCCCTGAGCGTGTTCTTGGCATGGAAATGCTTGTTATTACACAAAGGTCTTGCATACTCATATTCTCGAGGCCACTAACCTAACAAATGGTATTAGTATTTGTGCTGTGCTGGAAGAATCAAGGATGAGATAGAAACTACATGTGAGGGAATATTTTACAGCATATAATCTAGTAGACTACTTCCCTGTGATTGAGGTGTTGAGATGAATACTACAGCCTGCTGGGAATTGCCATGAGTTGATACATATTTTCAGTGTAAATATATCCTGGGTTTAATTCTCAAGTGTAGTGCATATGTTTAAGTTCTAATAGGAACCAGCAAAACACTGAAATCCGTGTTTTCCTTAAAGTACTTCTCATGTCTGCTTTTACAGCTCTGAATTTTATTTCTATATTGCATTCCAGTGCATTAAAATAATGCTAAAGCTTCTAGTTTTAATTCCCTGGGCAAAAAAAATGCCAAGGAAAACCTGTGTATGGTATCAGAACACATTTAACTTGTGGCAGACACTTGTGAAGTACTAGTGCCTCTCAGCAGGTGGCTTCAGTGAAACAAATCTCATCTGGAAGTAGTCTGTCTCCACTTACCTTAATAGTACCAGGTAGTTAAACTGAACTGGCTGAAGGACCAGAGCATTTCAGGCCTTAGTACTCCCATAGGTGCATAGAACAATGCTGTAGTTTTCCAGTGTTCTGGATTGCATTCTGGCTAGCTGGTAGAATCACAGGATAGTTTGGGTTGGAAAGGACTTGAAGAACATCCAGTTCCAACTCCCTGCTGCGTTGCCCAAGGCCCTTTCCAGCCTGGCCTTGAGCACTGCCAGGAATGGAACATTTACCACTTTGGTCATCCTTTGCCAGTACCTCACCACTCTCAGTAAAGTGATTTCTACTGTGATGTTAGACATGACCCTTCTCCAGTAATGTTCTAATAGGATTTGCAGGCTTTCTCCCGGGGCAGCAGCCAGAAGGAATTAACAGCCTCTCAAGGTAGTGCTTGGCTCATAAATCTGCATGGTCGAACCCAAAATGCGCTCATCCAGCTGCTGCTGCTGGCTATGATGGACTTGTAGAGTGCTTGAGCTGCCCAGTGCAGTTCTGAGAGTGACTTGGGATGTAAACTTCAGCACATGAAGGCAGAGGTGATGCAGTGCAGTAGTTGGTTTGCAGCTGAGGAATAAAGCTGTATGTGAAATTATCTTTGGCTCCTTCTTAGCTTTTAATTCAAATGTGTGTGCAGCCAAGGCAGAACTGCCAACTTTGTATATACAAAGCTAAAGAAAGGAGAACTCTGGAAATTGGAGTGAGCTGAATTCATGTAATTAGATAGCTAAATATATATGGTTGCTGCTAGAGGAAAACACTGCAGCAATAACTGTAACTCTTGCCTTATTAGTCTCTCTTAATTTACCTTTAGCAGCTTCATGGAGTAGTTCAACTACATCTGGTTTATTAGCTAAACTGCAGAACTTAAAGCTAAAAACCTTAAAACTTTAAGCTTAAAACTAAGCTGCTTCATAAATACATCTGTACATGAGTTATCAAAGGTACCATGCTTCTGAACATGATTGTAAAATTGCAAATTTACCTTGAACTCCTTTGTGCATGCTTCACCACTTTAGCCATGGAGATGTGCCATAGGTTTTCATCACTGGATGCATGTAGAGAGGCTGATGAAGAATGATGGAATGTTGAAGCTTAAATCTGAGTATACAGAACAGATTAATTACAGGAGGATTTCTGATCTTTTAGGATTGAATAGCTGCTGCATCCACACACAACCTGCTCTGGCTGTATGGTGTGTTACAGCTGCAGTCCACAGGAGGGGACTAGAGAATACTGGAGTGGTGCCAGTGGTTCTCTTTGGGAACAGGAAATGGGCAAGAAAAGTTTCCAGGTGACTTGGGAAAGTGTGAGTGTGCTACAGAGGATGTCAAAAAGCTGTCAGTGAGATCACAGTGTTTCTGGCCACAGGAGTGACAGCAGGTTATACTTCAAATTGTAGTAGGCAACTTACGTGTGACCAGTGGATTTCTACCTAGACCTCTCATTTCCTCCATTTTTGGACCAATTTTGTGTATACACTAGAGCAGTATCACTAGAGCCATTGCTTGATGGACACGGAGATTCTTCACTGCAGGCATAGGGGAAGGACCTCTAGGATGTGGCTGAAATGAAGAATGCACATATTTCAGTAACTCACAGTTTGAAGTGTAGAAGCAACAATCAACTGCACCAATTAGTGGAGGCTTGAAGCTTGCTTGAAAGACTGAGTCACAATGAAACTGTGTAGGAGGTTTTCTGAAGTCTGCTTGGAAGTGCTGAATTGTTCCTGAATTAGTCAAATACTGACACATTATTATTCAAACTTTACAAGTGTTTCCTGTCAGTAGTTTAGACAGGAGTTCCTTCTCTCAGGATACCCTATGGACATCTGTTCTAAACAGGCTGTGTGCCTATTCCCAAAATCATCTCTAATGGAATAGATGTGGATGAGCCCAAGATTCATCTGAGCTGTGGCGTACTGTATTTATCAATTTTAATCTCTTGTAACAGAACTAAAGCTGTGCTGGTATTGTCTTTTCCTTTGTGGGCACTCAGGTCAATCGAACGTACTGCTGTGGAACCTACCGAGCAGGACCAATGCGGCAGATCAGTCTTGTTGGAGCCGTGGATGAAGAAGTGGGAGACTACTTCCCAGAATTCCTAGATATGTTAGAAGAATCTCCATTTCTCAGAGTAAGCAGTAACTTGTGGTCAGAACTCTATAGATACTTAAGCAATGACTGAGTTTTATCTATTTCAAAGTAATTGGAAACCATAAAGTATTCTCTCTGGTGATATGCTTATTTTTTGGGCGACTAAAGTATGTTCTGTCCTGTGTCCAAATGAAAGGCACTGCATTAGGTAGCAACAGTTGTGTGAATAAAAAATGAAATAGTTCATCATAGATAGGCACTGCATAATCATCTGCTTCCCTAAACACTAAGTTTAATAAAGTCAGCTTGGAGAGTATTAGAATGTCTTGAATACATTTTAGTTTCTGTGCAATTCTTTTGATGGCTAATTTGAAGCAGTTTTACCAAAGGCGGCATTTAATTTTTCTATCTCACCCAGTGTTTTGTGTTATGTGTGTTTTGTGGGTTGTTCTGTTTTTGTTGTCTTTTAGATGACTTTGCCCTGGGGGACTCTTTCCAGTCTGAGACTTCAGTGCAGGTCACAAAGTGATGATGGTCCCATAATGTGGGTGAGACCAGGGGAGCAGATGATCCCAACAGCTGATATGCCAAAATCACCATTCAAACGGCGCCGGTAATGTTTTGTTTTCCTTTCCATGTTAAAGGTAAAACTTTGCAGTTATGTCTGTGTTAGATCTGAGAATCAAACCTAAATGCTTTATGTGTAGCTAGTTCTTCAGAAGGTTTGAGTTTTATTTCTGTTTCAAACTGGCCCAGTGGATAAGACAATCATATTACTTGTGATGGTTAGAGCAAACTGTAGGACATAAAGAATTGGAAGCGTGTTTTAATTGTAATTTCAAGCAGAATTTTAGGACATACGCCCATATAACTAAACCTCAGTGTCTATTGGAAGTCTGATTTCATAACCTCAGCTGTACTTCGCCGTATTTGTTCCAGTCTTTTGTCGAACAAGCCCCTTGAAGAAATGGGAGGGAAGTTCTTTGATCTTTGATTTTGAAGCCTGCAGCACAAAGACTTTTTAAGATTATTTTAATACACTTATTTTTGAGTAGCCTGAAACATTTTCAGTATGTCTTTTTCCCATGTTGTAGGTCAATGAACGAAATAAAGAATCTCCAGTACCTACCTCGGACCAGTGAGCCCCGGGAGGTTCTGTTTGAAGACAGAACAAGAGCTCACGCTGATCATGTGGGCCAAGGGTTTGACTGGCAGAGTACAGCTGCTGTTGGTGTTCTGAAGGCTGTACAGTTTGGGGAATGGTAATGCAACTGTTCTTGAAGGAGGGGTGATTCTAAGGTGATTTTGTCTCTCAAGAAAAGACAATTCCTTGGAAAACAAGCCTAATCAATGAAATTATTTAAACTCTCTAAAGAGATGTGCTGTTCAGAGCTTGAAACTCACAAGCTATATACCTGTTGTTTCTTGCTTCTTCTTGAGACAGTAGAAAGATTGTAACAGCAGTTTGCAGAAAATGTTAGTGATATATGAAAAAAGCCTTAATATACCATTTCTGGACTGTCCCCTGTGATTGTTCTTTTCCTGAATAGGTATATTAATGCTAACTTCCTTAATAGAATCATAGAGTTGTTTAGATTGGAAAAGACCTTTAAGATCATCAAGTCCAGCCATTAACCCAGCACTGCCAAGGCCACCACTAACCCATGGCACTAAGCACACATCTACGCACCTTTTAAACACCTCTGGGGATGGTGAATCCAGCACTGCCCTGGGCAGCCTGTTCCAATGCCTGTGCACCCTTTGGGGAAGCAATAGGTGACCTCAGTGTAACTCATTTCAGAGCTACAGTGCATTCTCCTTTCATGTACAGGATGTTCCTGTTTACCTTGCACAGAAAGTAGACTTGCATCATGGTTTTTTCTAGCATGTCCAGTAGAAATTGGACAGCAGCATTAGCACTATCATTAGATTTTGCTACCAATAGAAGGTGTCAGAACTTCCTTTACTCTGATTCAAAGCTGTTGAATAACACCTAGCTCCTTATTGCTTTACCATCAGAATTACTTGGTTACTTTTCTTTTAATACGGACTGATTCTGTCTAATGGGAGAATTGAGGCAAACCAGAAAACTTTGATACTGGCAGGTTCAACCTGGTTCTCATTATTTGTCCATGAAAACATTACTTCTGTTGTGCATATATCAAGAAAGGAGTAAAACGAAGGAAACAAAATATGACATCTCTTTTTCAAAGTAATGTGTATTGAGAAGCTATGAGACTGTGTGTGCAGTGTAGAAGTGAAACAGGTCATTGGTTCAGTGACTTTCTGCTGGAAAGAGCTGTAATTTTCCAAGTCCAATTGTTTAATAGTCCCTGGATTTCTTGTCTGATTTTAGGAGCGACCAGCCTCGTATAACCAAAGATGTGGTTTGTTTTCATGCTGAGGACTTCACTGATGTTGTGCAGAGACTTCAATTGGACCTGCATGAACCTCCGGTGTCACAGGTAGTGAATCTTCCCTAGTGACAGCTCGTTCTTAGCGTTTTGGTGGTAGCCTCTGACAGTTTTCAGGTTCACAGTGTAGCCAGCTCTGTTGTATCCTTGGTGGCCCTCCGCTCACAGTTGTCCTGGGTGATTTCCTTTCTCATGTTTCAGAGCAGAATAGTTCAGCTGGAAGGGATGTACAGTGGTCATCTAGTCTGTCTGCTTTTCACCAAGTTGTGAGTCCTGATACCCACTATAGAAACAACTAGTAGTTGATTAAGAAGCTGTGTATGCCTGTTTCTGCCTTTTCTGATATACTGATGTTGGTTTAGGGTGTGAAGTTTAGGATGTGAAGGCATCTAAACTCAGTACCGTCAACCAAACCAGTGAGGCCTCATGTTGAACCTGGTATTTTCAGATGTAACAGTAGTGTGCTCAACTGATCACTGTCCTCTCCTAAGATGCACATGTTAGACAGATCATGTTTTAAAAGTTCAATTCTCATTCAAGTTTGAAGTTTGACCTGTTCAGCATTGGTATAGACAGGAAGTGTGTTGGAAGTAGGTGGATACTGAATTGTTTAAACAGAGTATACCACTAACTTTACTATTTTCCTTCTCTCAGTGTGTTCAATGGGTGGATGAAGCCAAACTAAACCAAATGAGACGAGAAGGCATTCGCTATGCTAGAATTCAGTTGTGTGACAATGACATCTACTTCATCCCTAGAAATGTCATTCATCAGTTCAAAACGGTGTCGGCAGTCTGCAGCTTAGCCTGGCACATAAGACTTAAACAGTATCACCCTGTGGAGGAGACTTCTCAAAATGCAGAAAGCAATTCAAGCTTGAACAGTAGTGTTCCTGGAAATCCAGAGGCGGAAGGTGAACCCCAACGTGTGAGTGTAAAAACAGAGTCTGAAGAACCAGGTATAGAAATGCAGCTTACACCAGGGGTGCTCTCTTCCTCTCTTTCTTCAATATCAGGACTTGTGCAACCAGATCAGGTGGCCCAGCCCCTTCCAGGTTTTCAAATAGAGTCTGATCAGCGCCACAATCCACAGGATCATGCAGGCTCTGCTGTGTGATATGTATATAAGCAAACATTTTTTAACAACTTTTTAAAATTTTGATGTGAAGTTATAGTTTTATAACTGGCTTATGTTTTATTGGAGAAATCTTGCCTATAATTCTATAAAGAAAGGTGACATTCCAAAATGTCAAGCATATCTTTTTTACACAGATTATGCAAAATTCAAGTTGTATTTTAACCCCTTAGTACAACCTGTAACAGTGGTCTACCACTTCTTTCTGTTTAAGTAAAGAGATATTTAATATCTTCTCAAAGTCAGAATGAAATTCCTCCAGGAACACAAACCGATTAAACGACATTGGTCAGTGTTACTGCCCTACCTTTACTTTAGTCCTAATCTTCACCAGAAAGAGATGGTTTTGTAGAAGACTTGCAAAGTGACTTTCCCATTTCATTTTAATTGCTTAAAAAAAAACAAGCCCAACAACAACAAGAAAGCACAGCACTTTTGATGATTTGTGAAACTTTTGGTATCTATTCTTGACATGTTGGTTTATATAAGAGTTGGGTTTATATATACAAGCTATAGAAACTGATCTCTTATTTCTTACGGTAAAATTAACTGAAGAAAGTGTCTGATCCTGTTGAAATGCAATGACTTACTGACCTAACACTTCTCATAGCACTGCTTATGTTGTTTGGTGTGAGGGTTTCGCTTCCAAAATCCATCTTCCCTGAACATGATAAATACTAGTGTCAAAATTAAAGAACTTATTGGTAGTCTTGTGGAGGAAACTGCTATCTTCGAGCACTTTAAGGCTTTAAAATACTAACCAACTTGGCAGCTTGTTTTGGTCAGGTCGTAATGTGTCCAATGAAACCACACTTTCCCTTGTACTGATGCACTTAGTAGCGTTGAGTTGGTAACTGACTTACACAGTGCGGCTGTCCATATGCCAGGAAGTTCTGTATTACTCTTTCACAATAAAAAAGTCTTGTGGCATTGAACTGCTTTTTCCATGTGTAGCTTCTGGGTGCCCAGGTACTGTGGAAAAATCAGTGGCACATGCTGAATGTGTAGAGTGCCAGCTAGCAATGGTTTTTAACTGATCTTTCAATATCTCTGGATGTTCCTGTGTAATCTGTACTTGACTTTCACTCGCTCCATTTACTCCCACCCTTTCCAGTCATCAGAAGGCAGAGTCCTGTCCCTTTCTTCCCTTCCTTCTCCCTCCCCACATTTAGAGTACAAGTTGGGTTTTGGTGCAACTTAAGCTGTCTCCAGATGACTTTATTTGTTCTAATCCTCACTGGGGTAGGAAAGATTTGAAACACTATGTTAGACTAGACAAAAGCAAAGATGCTGTGTTAGTTCTGGATGCATCTTTTTAATATCAATTATTACTCTTCTCTTTATAAGGGTCTCTAAAATATGTTACTCTATTATAAATCTTACTTTGTGCAATATTGTTTGTGTAGGCTTTTATATACATATTAGCACCTCAGTGTAGAGGTCACTATTTTAAACTGATAGAAGAATAATCAGAAGATACTGCAGTGATTAGTTAGAACCTGTATTACTCCTTATGTGTATGTATGTATTGTCTTCGGTACAAAATGAGGACTAGGAAATATTTCAATTTAAAACTAATTTACAGATTGAAGTGGTAGTGACTTGTTTAGTAATCTGTGTAAATAAGGTGTTAGAATGGAGAGCTTTTATGATAAAAAGTAATGTGATTCTTGCAGGGGTGTAATTTAATCTTAGCAGAAATCCTAGATGACCCAGGCTGGTTCATAAGTGAGCTGTCTGTTCTCTGGTGGTTTTTTCCCACTTGTTATGTTGAGAGGAATTTCATAGCTTTAAGGGTTGTGCGAAGTAAAATTCCTCACAGGCAATAGTGGTTTCAGTTCGTCCTCCACATTCAAAGATCGCGTTATCCAAGGGTGTTCTTTTCTCTTTACGAAGTCTGCTAGTCTTCCAAGTGCCCATTTCACTTCTCACATGTGCTATTCTTTGGTCATGTCGGTAGAGGTGCATCAACTCGGTGGCCGTTTGTTGACAGCCAGCACTGCATGCAACCACTCAGGAACAGACACATCTGCAGATCCCACAGTGAGTCTGCAAACATCACTTTAAAGGAAGAATAAACAGATTAAGAGGCCCCCATACACCAAGTTGTCTGTCTTATAGTGAGAGTTGAAACAGAATGGGGAGGGAATCGATTTGGAAGTTCTCTGTAATCTCTTACAGCATGTTTTCAAATGGATGAAGGAAGAAGACCAGAGTGGCTCATGTTGCTTTCAAAACCGTAGGTTTAGTGAAATCTGTGACTGCAGCCTGAAATAAAAGAAACTGCTCTGACTTACCTCTTTGGATGGAGGGACATGACTGATAGCATTGTGCTCTTTCGGTTCCATTTACTTACTAACTTAATATCTAATGTCAGATTTAAATACAGAAATATATCTTCAACTGTCTTGACTGTTGCTGATGCTCTTCTAGCGTGTTTAAGAGAGGAGGAAACTTGATAAAAATCTATTACCTGCCTACATTATCAGCTTTGGTACACTTTAACCAAGGTGATGCTGCAAGCTCCACCTCAATTCTGGATGTCCAGCATGAGAGGGGTTGCTTATGAAGCTGATTACTACAGCTAGACAGCTGTTGTTTCAAGATCACTTCAACAGCACTGAGCAGAATTAGAACAATGCCTCTGTGAAAGGCACATGTGTTTTGTGGAACAGGACCTGTGGTGACACTGATTTTCATAAGCTGTTTAGAAATGATCAGTTCAGGCCACTTGGTGTTTGCTGAGCAGAACAAATCTCTGGATAGGTCCAAGTGACTACTGCTGATCTCTGTGGTGTTAAAAGCTGTCTGTTCTCTAAGCTGTCATACAACAGCCTGTGTAATGAGATAATCAAACTCTGGCAAGTGTCGTGGCTTGTTCTTCGTCCTGCCCTGGTAGATGCAGAGCAGTGTGTGAACATGGATCCTGTAAATCCTCACTTCTCCAGCTGTGACTCTTTGCCCTGGGATGTGTGTGTGAGTTTGGGGAGTGGGAAACCCTCCTGCTTTATGCTGGAGATGGCTGCTGGGTGACCAGGTGCCCTGTGTGGAGATCCATTGGCTCTGATGTGTGAGCTCAGGCTTAGGCTGTGAGGTGAAGTGCTGTTGGTGAAAAACGGCCCTTGGGACAAGGGTGAGTGGCTCAGCAGGGCTAGAAGGGGCTAACAGAATGCAGTTGGAAATGAGGTACCTGTCTGCTTCCCTTTCCTCTCTCCTTTAGACTGCCCCAAGTCAGTTGGAGCAGATCCTTGATGCGTGCTCTTCCAGGAAGGTGGGACACTCGGTGCAGTGTTCTCAGGGCATTTACAATCACCATTTCACACAGGTGTAGATCTTGCCATAGAGAAAAGGGCTCTCTGCTGTGCTCTTCACCTTCTCTGCTGTCACAGTTCAGTTCCCCTGGACAAGGCAGATCACTGGAGCTTCCCATGGCACGAGCCCCCTTCATGTGGCCCTGCCTCCTCTTGTCAGGTCTCAACCCACTCAGTACGGAGCCCTGGAATTGTAGTGTCCATGGAGTGCAAAGCGTTGGCAGCTTGGGACCCGCTCAAGGGGTGCGAGAGGAGGGGATGGGTTGGTTCTGTCCCCAAACCCCTCTGGTGCACCGCCACCATGGCCCGAGGGCTCGGAGGAACGCATCACCCTTTGCTTCCTTTGTACGACGTGTAAAGAGACTTATGTGTTGCTGTTTTTTTTTTTTTTTGTGATTTTTAATTTGATTTTTGATGGGCAGCTACGACTTTTGTGTTTTGATTCTGTGAGTTTAATTTATCGACGGTCCCTGCCCGCAGGGGACGCGTACAGCGGCCTGGAAGAGTTCACTTCGTGCGGCCTTAGGGTATTTATTGACATTCGCGAGCGTTCGGAGGAGGTTTTTACCACAGCCGAAGAGGTTTTTACCACAGTCGGGAGGCCGCGAGCGCTCAGGGCCTCTCCGGGAGCAGCGGCCGGGCCCGGGTGTCGGGGCTGTGCCGCGGTCTCTTTGTACAACCCCCAACGGAACGCGCAGAGGTTTTTTTTTTTTTTTTCCTGTAAAGTATTTTTTTAATAAACAAAAGTGATTTTTGTCCTTTACCCGCCTGCCTGCTCTGTTCGCCGCGCGATCGCGGGCTCGGCGCTCTGCTCGTGCTGCCTGCGCGGGGCGGGCCGACGGCAGGCGGAAGTAGTCGATCGGCGGTCTCCAGGGTAACGGCGGCCCGGGCCGGGGTGGCACCGGAGCCGGTACCGGGAGCGGGCCCGGCCGGCCCCGTTCGGCCCGCGGCGGCCCATGGCCGCTCCCGACGGGGACGCCATTTCCTGGTACCAGAAGAAGGTGAGTGCGGAGCGGGGAGGGCGGGCGCGGGCCCGGCCGTGCCCTCAGCCCCCTCTCCTTCCAGATCGGGGCCTACGATCAGCAGATATGGGAGAAGGCCATCGAGCACACCGAGATGAAGGTAACGGCGGCTCCCGCAGCCCGGGCTCGGGTCCCCTCGCCCGTAGTAACAGGCCTTTGTTTTCGTGTTCTTAGGGCTTAAAGAGCAAGCCGAAGAAGAAGGGTCACATTCAGCCTGATCTGATCGACGTGGATTTAATCAGAGGTGAGAGGTGTGGGGGTCTGGCGGCCCTCCACAGCCGCTACCACCTCGCAGCCTGTAGTGCAGGGCAGTCGGTACCTCCTCTGGAACCGTGGCTTGTCCAGAGCGTGAGTCCTTCCCCTTCTGGCAGCAGCAGCAGCAGCAGCAGCAAAGCCTCCACAACGCAGCACTGGGAGGGTGCCCGGTGCTCGGTGGCACCGGTGCCAAAGGAGCAATGAAAACCTGCACGCAGAGGCCTGAGGGGTTCAGGGAGTAGTTGGTGAGAGCAGACTGGGAAGGATCAGCAGCGGTGCACTGAGGGCTGCCTTTAGCCATGCCTGGTGGACAAGTGCCTGCAGTGGGGCTGCTGTCACCTCTCTGAATTGCAAGGTTTGCTCTTGGCCAAAGAGGAAGTCATAAGTACAGAAATACCTCGAATTCACTTGTTTTGCCTTTAATCCCCAGGCTCTACGTTTGCCAAAGCCAAGCCTGAAATTCCCTGGACCTCCCTAACTCGGAAGGGAATTGTGAGAGTTGTATTTTTTCCGTTGTTCAGCCAGTGGTGGATCCAGGTTACTTCCCAACGTATTTTTATGTGGCTTCTGGTGCTCTATGTTATGCAAGGTAAGGGTTGGTAGCAGCCTGTGCCACAGTCCTTTCTCTGCAAGGAATGTGACATCAGTCTGTAGCCTGTCATCTAAAGCATCAGCATCTGCAACCTGCTTAACGTAGATTTCAGGACGTGCGGCACCCGTATTTACAGAAGTACCCATAACATACAGAAAAAGTGTGTTAGAGGAAGCAGAGAGAGGAACTGGCCATGCTCTTTTGCATTTGATACCATTTTCTCCCTTTCAGTCATAGCAGTTGTGATGTATTTCATGATGCCTGTGGTGAACGCAAGTGAAGTCATGGGACCAATGTGCCTTATGTTGCTGATGGGAACTGTTCACTGTCAAATAGTGTCTACCCAGATCAATAGACCTTCAGGAACCAATGGGCTCAGCAGGCGGAGGAGGTGAGTGGGGTGACAGAGTCATCTGGTGGATTGCTCAGGGTAGGAGTTAATGGGTAAATACCTTCTATTTTTATGTAAATGTATCATTTAACCATCAATGTGTATTTTCTGTCTTGCTCATAATCATCTCATAACCAAGACAAATACTGCAGGTTTCCCACGCTGCGACAGGTCCTCAGTTGTCAGCTGAACTCTTTCTAACACCTTTTAAATGTCTCCTCTGTGGCCAGAGGAGGGCATCCTGTGCAGAAACACAAACCAGTCTGGTGCTCTGCTTTGATGTGAACTGCAGGGAGCTGCTGATGTGGACTGAGAACAGAGAAATGGGACAGAGACAGAATCATAGAACAGTCAGGGTTGGAAAGGACCTTGAGATCATCCAGTTCAGCCCCCTTCCATGGGCAGGGACACCTCACACTAAACCATGGCACCCAAGGCTGTGTCTAACCCAGCCTTGAACGCTGCCAGGGATGGAGCATTCACAACTTCCCTGGGCAATCCATTGCAGTGCCTCACCACCCTTACAGGAAAGAACTTCTTCTTCATATCCAGTCTAAATTTCCCCTGTTTCAGTTTGAACCCATCACCTCTTGTCCTGTCACAACAGTCCCTAATGAAGAGTCCCTCCCCAGCATCCCTATAGCCCCCTTCAGATACTGGAAGGCTATGAGGTCTCCACGCATCCTTCTCTTCTCCAGGCTGAACAGCCCCAACTCTCTCATCCTATCTCCATACAGGAGGTGCTCCAGTCCCTGATCATCCTCGTGGCCTCCTCTGGACTTGTTCCAACAGTTCCATGTCCTTTTCATGTTGAGGACACCAGAACTGCACACAGTGCTCCAAGCGAGGTCTCACGAGAGCAGAGCAGAGGGGCAGGATCACCTCCTCTGATGACTGTAATGGATTTATTGCTGGCAGCTTGTTTGTGTAGGAGATGTTACAGTCCATCTGCTAGATATTTAACTGTTGGGGGTCTGAGTCAATTTAAACACTGATATGATGTAGTTGTTGATAGATGTGGATGGAGTTTTGCCCTCCATTAGAGTTCTACAGCAAAGATTTTGTCCACATTTTGGCTGTTGCATATTTGCTTGTGATGTACTGATGTCCTGTGAGTGTATGCATAACTTCAGTGAATCCAAATAACATTTTCCTTCAGTTGGAAATAAGCATTCTGTCTGCATGACTGAAGAAAAATAGCATCTACAAAGTGTCCAAATCTGATTCAGATCTTTTAAGAATGACCTGGAAGCAGCTTGCTATGCAAACTTAATTCTCCTTTTGTTACGAATCAGGAAGTTACGGAAATCTGGGGCTGTCGATGGGAGCACTTGGTCTTCTCCTGACAAAACCAGGAAAGAAGAGCACTCGGAGCCTGCGTCCATTCTTTACAACTTAGTTACTATGCTTTTCCAAAGGAGGTATGTGATCTTCACTGGGTTTGTTATGCGTATGGCACTGCAACCAGCTTGATATCTGCATTATGAAGACAGAATGTGTACTGGCACTGGCATCCCCATAGGCTGCCAGTTAGTTGTGAACTCAAAGCATGTATTGCAGGAGGCTGAATCCTCATGAATTTTTGTTTTCTCCTTATTAGGACATCAGACCGTATCTCACAGTGTAACTACACTGAGGGTTAGATGAGCACAGAAAGTGACAGAGCTTGTTTTTTGTGCATTAGATAAGTGATCTGCCTCGAGTGCAATGCTCAGATTACTGTTTTACCTGATGTCCAGAAGCAGTTGTGCCTTCTCTTTTAAGTTGCTCGGCAGTCATCCCACTTCCACACCTTCCTTCCTGTAAAAGTAACTCGAGGGTAAATTCTTTGGGGAGTATCGTACTGTCTTCTGCTGTTTCCTCACTGGAGTTTCTCAATGAGAAAGGTCCTTTCTTTCAAAAGGGACTTTCTGTCTTCTGAATGCACTTAATTTCTTTCTAAATAACAAGAGGAAAAGATTTCCCTCAGGGTTTAGCAGTTTTCAGGTACTGTTCAAGTTAGAAAAGCAGCATCAGGTGAGAGGGAAGCAGATATGTGTCCCTTGAACAGAATCTGGACACAAAGAGCCTCTCAGCAGAAGACAATTACATATTCCCTTAGCTGTATTGTTTCCTGTTGTACCTGTGTGGCAAGGGAAAGAGAGCATGGTGTTTTCCTCAGAGAGTTTTTCTCTGACATAAAAGCATTTAATTGTGTTTTCTCTCATAGGATTCGAAGAGTGAAGTTGGTAGCTGAGAAAGGCACTGAGACAGAGAATGGCGTGAATGGTGTGAATAATGGCATTAAACACAGACCCGCCAGATCTGAATACAGACTGCTACACTTCAAAGAGAAAAAGAAGCTTTCTGATGGGGAAAAGCGCCATCAGGTACCTGCAGGGAAGAGCCATTCAAAGTCACAGATTTCAGTCTGTTCTGTATGTGCCCCAAAATGTGTTGATATTTAACCCTGTGGCTCGATACAACCTTCCTCTGCTGATTTTTGCTTGCTTATAGGAAACCTAATGACCCTTTCTCCTTCTTGACTGAGCAGCTGACGTGGTGCTGACACTTTACTGTCCGTCAGCATTGTTCAGTGTGTTACAATAGTCAAGTACGTCAAAGGCAGACAGTCCTGGGAAATGCCTGTACTGCCGAAGTGCTCCTTCTGCTCAAGAGGTGTTCAGTCAAAGAAGATTCTGATCATGAAGATAACGATTAAAAGCACTTCTGTGAAATAATTTGCCTTGCAAACAGTTCCCTGCAGTACCCCCTCAGCAGGAGGCAGATGTAAAGACTGAAATATCCTTTGTGAATTGAGAGTTAAAGCATGGTGACCTCTATAAATCCCTAAAAAACAAAGCTTTGTGGAGTTACTTGTGGGGCTCCTTTGAGTTGTAAGGTGTCAGATCCCACAGGAAGGACTTAGATTAGAATCTCTGCAGAGCACCACAGTGCTGTGCTATCCACACTCGTTTCCAGGCAGTTGGAGAGGAGCAGAGCTGGGTGTGGAGGGACACATCTCATGATTTCTGGTCTGCTAGCCACCGGCTTGTAGATGCATCTGTTCTCCTGGGCTTAAGTTTGCTGATAAGGCATAGCCAAGAGCTGCTGCACCGATGTCCCAAATCCAGCTCCACCCCACTGTGGATTCCCTCATTACCTCTATGGTGAGATAGGGGTAACAAGTTAAAATTTGGGATGGCCCTGTGATGTGAAGTTGGATTGTGTTTCTGCATGTTCTGTGGAGGTATCTGCTGGCTTCTGCAGGTAACGAGAGATGAGCGGGTGTAGTAGTGTTGTAGCAGCAATGGCTTTGAACCTTTGATGTGATGCAGTTCAGGTTGGTTTTTAGCAGTGCCTCGGTCTCATTCTGACTGCTGTATTTCTAGGATGACTGCAGCAACAGAGGTGGTGTTTCTGATGAGCTTTCGAGTGAGGAGGAGGCTGAAGCAATGGCACAACGGGTGTTGGTATGCCAGAATCTAGAAGGGGCTTCCAGTGACAACAGCTGTGAGGAGAAGAAAGAGAGGCCTCTTGTTTCTCTGAACCAGGCTGTCTCACAGGTACCCACGTGGAATTTATGCCATTTTCCACAGTGGCTTTTGCTGTGGGTAGTAAGTTTTCTTTTGGTTTTGGCAGGTCAAGGAATCCCTGAAAAGTACCCGAGACTCTGACAGTGTCATGGAATCTGAACTAGAATCCACATTATACAGTCAGGTATGGTCCTAAATACAAGAGTCAGAGCTTTACTAAGCATGGACAGTGCGGGGCTGTCCTCCCCATCAGAATAGACCAATGTTAAACAACAGCGCTTCAGCATCCTTGTGTATAAGTGAGTTGTGGCCTCTCTGCTTGTTTGCAGCTTCATAAACTGTGTTCACAATTGGCAGTATGAGACTTTGTTTAACAAAAACAGCCAAACGACCCAAAAAGTCACTCTTGGCAGCACAGTTTAGGCCAAGCTGCCTCTTAATTGCTTGGTTTGAATTCCTGCAGTTGCTCTTGTGCTTTGGGAGGCAGCTCTGTGTTGTAATTTTAATAAGTCTTCATATTAAACAGTAGAAATCAATCTATTCTGTCACATATGCTCGTTTACTTCGTTACTTTGTCTTGCCCCCTGCCAGGTGAAATAGAAATACATAGAACGATGAAGATGAAATAGAAATACATAGGTTATTACGTGATAAACCTAAAATGGAAATGAAATCTTAAAGCAGCTTATGCAGAAGTCACAACTTTTGCATCAGGATGAATGAGTCAGTTTTTGTTTTGTCACATTGGGGAACTAAAGCTCCTTGTGTGACTTCAGGGCAGTTTGCAGCTGGTTTGGGAAGGTGCTTCTACAGACTGGCTGTGGGGCTGTGCTGGGTAAAGTTGGCTTTTCCTCATAGGATTTGAGGTCCTGCATTAATGTGGGATCCCGGAGCTCCAGCGTGACCCGCAGAGACTCCGAAAGTACTCGCCATGACTCGGAGACAGAAGACATGCTCTGGGATGATCTGCTGCACGGGCCTGAGTGCCGCTCATCCTGCACCAGCGACAGCGAGGAGATCACCGTGAGGGATTCCAGGCGGGATGCCAAGGAAGATGTTTTCCAGCAGGTTTGTGTCCAGTAGTTGAGAATGCTGTGAGAGAGTCCACCCCCGACCCTTCCCCCCTATGCTCAATATGAAAGAGCCATCTGGGTGCTGCTGGTGTAATGTGAGCAGCCTAATGCTGGATGAGCCCATCCTCTCAGCCGTGTTAATCACCTGGATGTCCATAATGACCTAAGTAACATCAGTGATCAACTCCTCCCTGCCACTATTATCCTGACAGATAATCCTAAAGCAAAGGAGTTCACCCAAAGACAAACCGTGGATCTCCCCTCTCAATCTCAACACTTCCTAGGAGAAAGCAGTATTTAACAGTAGGACAGAAATGATGATACATACATCTTTTGCGTCCTTTTCTGTTTTATAGAACCATTTGTTTTGGCTGCAGAATACAAGTCCAGCATCTGCAAAAGTGAGTGCACTGATCTGGGAAGGGAATGACTGCAAGAAGGTGGACATGTCTGTGCTGGAGATCAGTGGGATTATCATGAGCAGGGTAAGAGGGCTTCAGAGCATTGCAACCTCTCCCTCGCACTAAAAAACAAGCACCAGAAAACCTGGCAATCTTTATGTGCAGATATGAAATGCAGGATAAAAGTGGTCCTTCCTCAATGGCCAATATAGCTCTGTGTGTTCTTAACTTAAAAAATGCACAAACCAAAGCTGAGGAGTTCCTGTTGAAGACGGATGAATCCCAGACTGGTTTACACAGGAAGGGACCTTAAAGCTCCTCCAGCTCCAACCCTGCCATGGGCAGGGACACCTTCCATAGAGCAGCTTGCTCCAA
>JASSUY010030383.1:4966-16673 GCA_032466535.1 Forpus xanthops | reverse complement strand
GTGAGGTCTCACGAGAGCAGAGTAGAGGGGCAGGATCACCTCCCTCGACCTGCTGGTCACGCTCCTTTTGATGCAGCCCAGGATACAGTTAGCTTTCTGTGCAGCAAGAGCACACTGCTGGCTCATGCTCATTCTCTCATCAACCAACACCCCAAGTCCTTCTCCTCAGGGCTGCTCTGAATCACATCTTTGCCCAACCTGTAGCTGTGCCTGGGATTGCTCCAACCCAGGTGGAGGACCGTCATCAGATTGTCATCAGCCCACCTCACAAGTGTGTCAAGGTCACTCTGGATGGCATTCCTTCCCTCCAATGTATCAACCGAGCCACATAGCTTCGTGTCATCAGCAAACTTGCTGAGGGCGCACTCAATCCCACTGTCCATGTCACTGGCAAAGGTGTTGAACAAGTGTCTTGGTCCTTTGTAATACATAGTATTTTCTAGTACTTTTGGAGGAAGGATGACCATTCACTCTAAAAAAAAAATTATAAAATTGTCTAACAAATAATATGCAAGAAAAGATCTTAAGTTCATGCTGTCGTACCTGTCAACAGTGAGTAACAAAAGAATGTCTGCATTACATGCCTCGGGCTGTGAAACACTGCCACATTTTACCAGAGAACAAAGGCTTTGAGAGTCCATTTGACCTTCTGTGATTTGGTTAGAACAGAGAAATCACATTTTTGTCCTGAGATTCACAGTGAAACTCCCATAGCACTGTAACACCTGTTTGTAGCCAACTTTTTTTTTTTACTGTATTATTATTCTCAAGACCTTTTATAGTTTTCTTTTTCTACTGTGTCCACCTCTGATGTGTCAGAGATGCAGTTGCTCTTATGCGGAGAAATTCCTTGCCATTTCAGGAGAACATGCCATTGCACAAAGCAGCTTTCTATCAGACTGCAGCTCCTACTTCATGAAGCTTTCTCCATGCTGGGAAGAACATAAAGAACCTTTACATTACTGAAGGTTGACTTTCTATTTCAAATTCACAGAGCTTAGATTTGTAGAGCAAGGCTCCCACTGGCATTGACTGAGGGTAAAATAGACTAGGTTTAATTTCAGTGTTTCTTACATATATTATTGCAGAATATGCAGGGGAAACTAGTCACTAGTGGATCACCACTCTGCTTTTGAGAGGTGTAGTCAAGGTGGTGCTCCTAGCCATTTTTTGTATCATTGTCTGCTACTCTTTCCAATTTGGCAGAAGCTATAAGAGGAAAAGGGTGAGCCCAGGAGGGGTGGAAATTGTCCATCAGCTTAGCAGTTATATGTGCATTATAGAAACCTCTTATTTCCTATTGGTGAGGAAGGGCTCTTAAAACCATGGGGGCCAGAAGTGATTCTTCCTACCACATGCCTATCCATGGCCAAACAAGTGCATACACCTACAACTAAAATGCCAGGAAGGAAGACACAGGGAAACATGTCCACTGCTTTGGGGGATGGCATTCTCCTGTTATTTTAATGACAAGGTAGGGATCTGGAAATCCTTCACCCTGCACCTGTGTATGAAAAGGGAAGGAGGGAGGTGGTTCTAAAAATGCACCTCACTGGGGAAGGTTAAAAGTTTCTGACATCCTCCAGCCCTCCACCTCCATTAAAGAAAATATACCTGTAAAGCACATCTTCTCCTCTACTCTTGGAGCCAGGCTGCTCAGTCTCATCTACTGGCAGAAAGTAACACTAGCCAGGAAGAAAAGCATGAAATAAGGAGCAAGACTCAAAGGAGGAGACAGAGCACCCCAAAACTGGGTAGTGACCTGCATTCTAAACAACAGGTCAGTGTCTCCCACATAGAATCAGAGAATGTTTTGGATTGGAAGGGACCTTAAAACTCATCTAGTTCCAATCTGCCTGCCACAGGCAGAGATACCTTCCACTAGATCACATTGCTCAAAGCCCCATCCATCTCAGACACTTGGACCACCCATGTTGCTTGGGTGCTCTGACTGCAACTGAAAGAAGGTAAATGAGCTAGGAGTGGGCAGCAGAGGGTCTGGGATGGAAATATGGGCTGTGTGTGCTCTGGACATAGTCAAATGCTGGGGAATATGCAGCCTGCACAAGAGCTGTTATTACCTCTGCTGTCAGGCCTTTTTCCTCTCTTGTCCACCAGATTTTCAATGCAGTGGCAGTACTTGCTTCTGATTACATTAGAACAGACATTTTTTTGTGTTGTAAGATACAGGCAGGTTATTATTTTGGACACAATTTGGTAGTTCCTAGAAAATAAATAAAGGTTTTAAATCTAGACACAAAATGGAGCTAGTATTATTTTCAAAGGGAAAAATGCTGAGAGGTTTTTCATTTTATGTTTGCAAACCATCTTATCAGAATGTGCCAGTGGTTAATTTTCCTAACATTTTATGTATGTAACACAGAGGGACCATAAAAAATTGGGAAAGGTAAAAACAATCATCGATTGTTAGATAGACCATATGGTGAGGGCAAGCCTTGAAGAACAATAAAGTCATCATCTTCCGGCCTTTAATGTTCATTTGTTTTCCTGTTTGTTTGCAATGTGCCCTGTGGCAATATTATAAATCTTCTTCCTGTGTAATAACTCTTGCTACTTCTTTTCTTGCAATTACAAAAGGTGTTTTATGTTTATAATCTTTTCCAGGCAACACAGATAGTATCTGATGTATATCTGAAGCAGTAAAAAGATCGAGTGTATCAGTGCCTCCTATAATGTGATACATAAAATCAAACATTAATAAAGGCTTTTGACAATCTCCATCTGCTTGATCTTCACACTTCTCCTCCTTTTTTAAGAGATAAAGTCTTGAAATATTTCAGCATTTCCTCTGACTCATATAGTCTGCCAATTTTTGTGTAGATCAGAAGATTTCAATTTATGAGTTATTTAGTCTTATGACTGGAGCACTGAACAACTTTTTGTCAGGTACATGGGTGTTACTTTTGTTTCTCTGGAAAACATACAGAAAACATCTTAGAGCACTTCTGTATCTGAGGGTGAGCTGCTGCAGACTTGGCTGTAGGGTCATGAAAAGCCATGGAAAGTGTGATTACATATATTAAGATGTAGGAGGAAAAAGACTGAGAAGATCTTGAATAGAATATCCAGTTATAAGGTTCCACTTGAGCTGAAAATAGAATTGCCATTTCTCTGTTATCAGCATAAAGAGTCAGTGAAGTTTTTCTTGATGAAGTTTGTGAATGTCCGTCTCAGCATCTAAAGCACAGAAACTGCAGAACTGGATCACAATAATTCTCTCTTCACAAGTGTAACCTTCTCTAAAATAAATTAGATCAAGAAAATTCAAAAGTATCTAAATTGATGCTTATATCTCTATATTTAGACCCCTGACTTAGTAACTGTATTTCATAATTATGCTTTCCCTCCATTCAAAACTAAAATCAGAATTTGCAAGTTAAAAAAAAAAGACAACCCAACCCAAACCAGAAAATAGGCAGTATGAATCCATAGTCTGAAAATGATCAGGTTTTCCTCAGTTGTACTTCTTGCTTGTCTTCTACACATTACTTGTTGCTTTCCTCTAAGCACAGGCACAAGGCTACGCTTCATGCTCTCAGTTAGTTTAAAGTAGATGAAATACATTTAACATTCTTACAGGAGAAAAAATATTAAAACTATACATTTTGATGTGTGAGGAAATGGTCTTGCAATAAAACATGTCTCAAGGATTTTCACATAAAACAGTGAAATTCTTGAAACAATTCAACCTTTGCCTTGTAGTAGTTACTTTTTTTATTCACTTAAGTAGTTATTTTCTTCTATTTGATAAAATCAGTATTAATCTTAATTTTGGAAAGATGAAAAAACAATTTAAAAAATGTCATCAGAACTTGTTCATGTCACATTACGAGTAAGAATTTACAGTATTAGAGAATCATTATGGTTGCAAGGGAGGACCTGCTTTAGCCAAGGTCAAACTGTTATTCTTCAGGAAGATGTAATCTCATCTCATCAGAGGTGAAATACCACTCAGATGTTGTACTTTAATGTGCTTTTATACTTGATGCCATACATGTCACAAAGGAAGTTTTTGTACCTATTTTATAAATCCTAATTCTGACAGTTAAATGAGGGAGAACATATTTTAAAATGAAACAATTTAAGTCTTACAAAGTACCTCTATCAGAGGAATAAATGCATTACAAATTCATTTTCATTTAATCAAACTGTTTACATTTAATCAAATTTTCACATTGTAACACAGCACTTCTTAAGAACATCAAAGCCAAGTACTACCAAAACAAGCATCTGTCTGCTATTTACAAATTAAAGTTAAGCAGACAATTTTATTTTTGTTAATTTCCTTAAGAAAGAACTGCTTTCCTAAAGCTGTAGCCTGTGATTTCATCAACAAAACTACTTCACAAACTACTTACCAGCAGTTTATGGGTTGATGCCAGTGCAGGAATCATGTTTTACTGAAATAGAAGCCATGGGTACTTCTGCAATTTCCAAAAGGAGTACTGCTAAAGACACTAGCGATCAAAGGTTATAGGTTTCTCCCGTCCTACCAGTGCGTTCAACACTGATTCATAAACAAATACAGACAGTAGGAACAAGTAACCTATTCAAAGTTCTAGTCTGGAAAAGTGTTACTGCAGTGCTTCTGCAAAGCTATCACCTGCGAAATTCCAGAGAAACTTCCTTGCTGAAGTAGCCCTGAGGTGATCTCCTGAATCAGACCAGAAGGAAATGCCCAAAAGGTCTCACAGCACTTTTACTGGTGTTCATATCACGTAAGTCTCTAAAAGCTTTAAGGATGTTTTCAAAATCTGGTTGGACAAAGCCCAAAGCAGCCTGGTCTGTACTGCACATTGTTCCTCCTTTGAGAAGGAGGTTGGGAACAGGAGGTGTCCAAAGATCCTTTCCTAACTGAATAAATCCATCACTCTGTGACCTCAATCTGTTTTTTAAAATGCTCATTTATAACCAAAAACCTGTCCAAAAGTGTGATAAAGTATTCCATTACTTATGAATCAAAATTTATTTTAGGAGCCTTAAGGTCCAACTGGATAAAACACAGTGTCAAAAATATTTTGTTTGTGATCCCCAGAGTGAAATTAAGGTGCAAACAAGGTAAGTACCACTAAAAAAAGATAATTATTATAAAAAATATAATTATTATAAAAAAGGTAATCATTATAAAAAAAGGTAGAAATAAGACAGATCAGAAAAAAAAAAAAAAGGGGTAGAAATTTAGCAATAGTTTTCCTTAGTCTCCTTTGAACTAAGCAAAGAGCTTCTTCAATGCTTTCCTCCCATTTTATTGTAATCCCTAACTCCAGTGCTTGTTGGAGGGTCCCGTTTGTACTACCAGTCCCAAAAGTGTTTAGAATATGATTTTATCTGAAATTTGATAAACTGATTGACATAAACAGATGTTTGTATACATGTTTGTGCATGCATGCATGTGTCTGTGCACTTGAGGTAAAGACAAAGGAGAATTCCCATTCTTTTGGGAACAGCAGCACTTCAAAGTTCCAGAAAATGGAGAAAGCAAAAACATTTTTTTTTGCTTTAAATTTTTTCGCAACAATTTTCCTGAGCAAAATAAAAATGTCCTTTTTATTTATGAATGCTTCTGTTTGTGTAGAAACTACCTGCAACAGTACAGCTTCTCTCATGCTAACTACAAATCTCCTTGTTTTAAAAATAAACCAAAGACTAACAAAATCAGTAACCATTTTTCAGCTGAATGGTTTCTGTCAGGTCCCTCTGTGGCTTTTCCAGACTGAGATGGCCATTGTAGAACCTTCTTGAAATCATACTCATGTCTCAAAACACTGCCTAAATCCATTCAGTGTTAATCATTTGATTGCCACTTTACCTTTTTTTTTTTCCTGAACCATGATGTTTTGTCCATTAGAAAATTAATTTCAGCCACATGAATAAAAGTCTGGGAATCCCTATTCATGAATGGATATATTCTTACAGGACCATCTTATGATAGCACTGCTGAATCTAAGATCAGAATTCTTGTGGAAAAACAGTACATTGTTTCATTTGAACAGAAATGTCACCTTAGCTTCCACTTATGTGAACCTCAGTCCTCTTTGGAGAATACTTTGTATAGAGCCTTTTTTTTTTTTTTTTTTTTTCTTTTCAAGAATATAATGAAAAATCATTTCAAATTGTCTAAGCATTGTTAGGAACCAAAATCTGATGGAAGGATTTTATGTATAGGAGATAATACTGACAATAAACTTCAGGTAAGAGAGGGATTAGTCATAGTGCAGAAGAATGATTTTTCCTTGTTTTCAGTCTACTTAAATCATTTAACTCCATCGTAACTTGGAAGTGTTGGGTACAGAAGTATAGATTGAAAATAACAACCTCAAAGCTAATATAAAATATTTAATATGGAGTTTAGTTCTTGCAACTAAATAATATCATACATTTTGAACATCAGAGGCTGAAAAAAGTGAAATAATTTCAGTTAAACAGCTTTCACAGTGTTTTAAATCATTAAGAACTGAACAATTAATAGCCAGTCAGTTACTTGCATTTTACAGTAATATATACTTCCAGGAATATGCAACCAAATAGCCTCATAACATTAGTTTCAGAATACAAATGTGCTAGCAACTAAATACAGTGTCAGCTGGTGAGAAAATACTGTGTATCCAGCTTGCTGAAGGTTCAATAATCAGTAAATATCAGCGCTATTTCACTGTGATGAATGACAACTGGCCAACTGAACCCCCTTCAACCATAATACATGCTATCATAAAGCTGACATGTTTGTTTAAATCCTTGTTAATACAGGATTTAAATAGTTGTGTCATCTGAGGAGGAGGCAAGCTGTATATTCATATAATAAAGAGAACTGTATATTAATATAAAATATAAACTGTTATATCATACTGGGTTATGTAAAAATTACCCAGTGATGCATCTGACTCAAAACTTTGAAACTTTACCTGCTAAAATGTAATTCAATTCTTGAGTCATATGCCCTGGAATGAAAAAAAAGAGAAGAAATGAAGTAAGAAATAAGACTGTGGCAAGACCATGGGAAGTGCATGATAATGCAAAAGGAAGGTGAAACAACCTGGATCATGTAGTAAGCAGTAGGGAACATGTCTAAGGAACAGAGATTTGTAAATAATTCATGAAGAAATTACCTAAGCATTAATAGATCATAGGATTTCAGAATAATTTCAGTTTGGGTTCCATTTGTGCTTGCCATGCTACTACATGTGAAAGGAAAACGCATTTTTCATATACCGTTCTAATCTTTTACACTGAAAAATTAGAAATCTGTTTTAATCCATAAAAATTATTAATCAGACATGATCTGTAAGACCCTCATTGTTTTGCGCCATTCATATAAAGGCAGGTATAGAATGCATAGTGCTCCATAAGCCCCCAACCTGTTTATCAAAAAAATATATATATATATTTTAAGCTATCATAGGGCTATTTAAAGATAACATATTTCAGTTGCATTCTCCATCAGTAGTCATGGGGGAAGCATAGTGACTGTGGTTCACTTACAGCAAAATGTGGTTATTCTGAGCAGTACTCATTAGTCAGCAGCAGCTGTGTTCTGGCAGGGAAAGCGAGAGCAAAAACTTTTCCAGAAACAGATGAATGTAGATTGGACAACAGCTGCAGCAGTGTGAACAGTGTCCTTTGTCTCTGTGGTCTGAGCCAAGTCTCTGCTATCTCCTCAGATGTTCTGCCACAGCCCACGAAGGGTGGTTTGTTTGGGGCAATGATTTAGCAAATCTGGAGTCACACTGGATTGTTCAGTTGTACTTGAGCTTCTATACAACTGCTTTTATTCCAAAAGGATAAAAAAACTTAGCGAATTGTCAATATCCATATGGCAATTCAATTGTAATGGTGTGTCAGATGGCAAATAGGTTTTAAGTACAGATAGTTAACATTTTACAGACATGAGGAAATAATATTAAAATAAAAAATAATTATAAAAAAGATTTAGGAAACTGAAAACGATGGGCAAAATTTATCAAAGTTGGTTTTATGTAAGCATCTACTGTGTTGTCAAATCTAACATGTAGTCATAAGGACATATGCCATATAAGGAAAGCGGGTTAATTCTGGTTTTTAGTTCTTTGAAAGATGGTAATTATCTTTTTTTTTTTTTTTTTCAAAGAAAACAAACATGTATGTAGAAAGTGAAATCTAGTAATGGAGGAGAAATATGGTTTGGGTTTGGTTTTTATTTTTTGTGATTTTTAGCATCCAAGGCTGGAGCTCAATCACAGTAGATTCTACTGTGAAAGTTCCTGGGAAGATACACAGAAGGCATGGCCTACATTAATCAGGAAGGGGTTTTTGCTAGCTTTGTAGTGAGCTAATCTGATAACATCCTTAGGGAGTTCGGGGCTCACAGACAAAGGCCAAAGTCTCTGGAGTGAAAAAAAATAGTCACTGGCCTTCTTGATGACTGGATTCTGTGTCTACCTGTTACTTTCAAACTGCCTTTTTAAACACTATTGAAAAGGCAATGATTAAGGGCAGACGTTGAACAGACTGTGTTTCCAACAAAACAGTTTTAGTTAATTCATTCCCACTCTTTTTCCTAAGGTGGCTTCAGTGCAGCCCTTCCATGGTATCTGTGGAGTGATATGATTTGCTCTCAGATAAGTTTTCCATCATTTCTCTCTTTTTTACTTTTCCCTCTCAGTATACGTTGCTAGCGTATTGCAGCATCTTAGAAACCTTCATTGACTTTGCAACACTTGAGCTCACAACTGGGATGGACCTCAGGTGCCTCAGTTATTACAGTTGTCAGAAATAGATGCGTTATTTTCTCAGTGTAAAGCTGATTCAATGCTACAGTCAACAAAATTGAAAAAAATGGAAACGCTGCTACATGACTGGGTTTGACATTTTGAAGTAATCACAGAGTTTCCCTTGTAATTTCCACTGTCACTCAAAAGTCTAGGTTTTGGGAAGTTTGATCAGGAAATGACATTATGCAGGAGATTACATAGAGTGAATAAGGGTCAAATCTGGACCACAAGGAACTCATCATAAAATGTGAAGATGGTTGGTTATCTTGTGGTGTATGAGACTCATTGTTATATATCATGAACCTAAGCTACTATGTTTGCTGATGACTAAACTCTTTAAGACTTTAGTGAAACTCTGAAGTAATGTCTGGCACTAGAAGTTTGCTATGAGTTAGCTAAATAATGGTCTTGTCCATTTTTGAAACAGAATCAGTTCAGTAATGTTCTCAGTACATTGCTTCCTTACAGAACCCTAACACACAAACAAGTTGTTTAAAAATACTTATTATAAATGGTGTGAAAATAAGTTTGGATACAAAAGAGAAGGAACCCAGGTATTATTTTTCTTGTGCTTGATCTTAAAGTCTAGAAAGGAAAACATTGGAGAAAAGTCACTTTAAAAACACAGCAGGACTCTTGTCTGACTACAGCCTTTCTCTTTGACCAATAACTGCATAAACTGTTAATTAAATAAGAAAATTTATGTCAGCTGATAGGAACTAAGCAGAAGTCAAGAATAGCTGCTTTTTGGTACTCTGCTATATGCGGTCTTTATCTCACTCCAGCGGCAACTTAACGTATTTCCTCCTCTTCTCTGCTGAATGCAGACTCAAACCAATAGCTCACAATTTTCCCATGGTCTGACTTGGATAATTCCTTAAACAGGGAAAAACAAGTCTTTTTTTTTGCCTGAGGAACAAGCTTTGCTATGCTGGAGAAGTAAAAAGAGAGTCAGGTGACAAGGGGTGACAAGGCCAAGGTGAAAGAAGACAGAGGTCTCCTTTCCAGAGGAGGAGAGGAAGAAGGAAATGGTGGCAGACAGAGTCAAGAATTTCCCAAAAAGGTGAATGATGTAAGAGAAAACTGAAAGTGTAGTACTTGGAAATAAACAGGTCTGTTGCAAATGCAACAAATCTGTCTAAATTCTCACTAGTGAGGACTGTTGTTAAAGAGCTGACAGTCCTAAAGACAAAGTAGGATTAGTGAATGGAAAAACGAATTGGCTTCCAGACAAAGTAAGAATAATAAAAGTGGATATAATAGGAAAAAAGCATTCTGATGGAAACAAAGAAAAACAAAGAAAGATTTACTAATTACTATTATTTGAGAACAAATATTCCCACTGAAATAGCTAATGTATGAGTGAGTTAGGTGTTAAAAGAAGCAGAGGTTCTGATTTTCTGTATTTTTGGGAAAATATTAAAAAAAATTTGTACCACTACAACAACATAAAAATATTTTATAGATTCCAAGAATTTAAATCTGTATTTCTTCATGTATAAATACTACAAGTATTTATACATATAGCAGAAAAAAGCAGTAAGAATAACACTATCATTTGTGTTTGGGATAGCTGAGAGATTTTGTCATTAAAGGGTGGTACAATTTCGAGAAATAAAGCTATTCCAGAAGGCTGATATGTTCCGAGTACACAACTTTGAGCTTTGTCAGTTTAAATGAAAAGGATAAATGAACAGGCTGTTAAATAATGTTTTCTAGTTCAAAATCATGGATTTGAGGTATATAAAGGAATTCAAAGGTCAGACTAAAATGATTCATGTATCAAAGGCTCTGGAATTATGTGAAGAAAACATATACAGAGTACTTGGAGTTTGTTGCCAAGCACAAAGGAAATTCTGTAAGGGAGAGCTTTAGATTTAGTGGAGAACTACACAGTTGAAATAGAGTATTAAAAAGCTGGAAACCTGTAAGGATGAAAAAATTTGAAAAGATTGTTCATCAAGGGATCTTATTGGGGAGATTAGAAAATTAAGAAAGAAGAAAGTAATTAACTGAAGTCAAGCTCATCCTGATCAGTGATGAAGGGGTCAAAATAACTACAGGTGTGGCTCCAGCCTAAATTATCACTCTGCTGCTCCTTGTGGAAAATGGGACATTGCTAAATATGAAGCAGAAGTAAGATTACTATGAGAAAAATGGCATGGAACTGGAAACAGATATATGAAATGGCATCAAAAACTGATGAGCCTGTACCTATTCATCAGGTACTTCCTCAGTGTAATGAAGAGAGTACTTGGTGTGATGGATTACCTCCATTTTTTTTTACTTCGGACTACAGAAACATAGCAAAGCATGAAAATGGGTCTGGTAGCAATGGTTTCTACTGAAAGTCTGATGTTGTATGGCATCAAAAATAGCTCATGGAGCAGTAACTTTTCAGAAGAAAAAAGTTATCTAGGCAGCTGCAGATAAATTACTTTAACCTCTGCAGTGTGCAAAACTTAGAATATATTGTCAAAGAAAAAGAAATTAAAATAGAGAGGCAAATAGAAATGGGTATGAATGCAAGAACAAGAAGGTCTTTCTAGTAAAGACTGATAAAAGAATTTTCTTCTATAAAGGAAAGAACTTTTTCTATAAATGAAAGAATTTTCTTCTATAAACGAAAAGTTCATGAAAAGGAAATGACTGTGGAGGAGAAAAGTTTGAGTTCATCGAGATGGGTTATAAGTTATTAGTGTGATGTGGCCTGGAGAGAGGAAAAGCAATTAAATATATCAGAAGAATTTGCAGGAGAGTAAAAAGTATTAATACAGGGCCCTAGCAAATTATAATTAAGAGTAATACATACACTGTTGTCATGGTTTAAGCCTCCCAAGCAGTTCGCTCACTCACTCCCCTCCTCTTTCTTCCCCCAGTCCTGGGGGGATGGGGAGGAGAATTGAAAGAATGCAACTCCCACAGGTTGAGATAAGAAC
>JASSUY010030380.1:0-41041 GCA_032466535.1 Forpus xanthops | reverse complement strand
TCCCCTCTGGCAGTTAAAGCCATTCCCCTTGTCCTGTCCCTCCATCCCTTGTCCAAAGCCCCTCTCCAGGTTTCCTGAGGCCCCTTTAGGCACTGGAGCTGCTCTAAGCTGCTCCCCTTCAGGATCCTCCCCTTCTCCATCCTGCCCCAGCCCAGCTCTCTCAGCCTGGCTCCAGAGCAGAACTGCTTCAGCCCTTGTAGCATCTCCATGGCCTCCTCTGGACTCACTCCAACAGCTCCACATTCCTGCTGTGCTGTTGCCCCAGAACTGGATCAGGACTGCAGGGGGGCTCTCCCCAGAGCGCAGCAGAGGGGCAGGATCCCCTCCCTGAGCTGCTGTTCATGCTCCGGGGGTGCAGCCCAGCACATGGCGGGGTTCTGGGCTCAAGTGCACCCTGAAGCTGGGTCATAGGAAGCTTTTCATCACCCAACACCCCAAGTCCTCCTCCTCAGGCTGCTCCATCCAGTCTCCCCCAGGCTGTACTTGTGCTGGGATTGCCCCAACCCATGTGCAGGACCTTGCACTTGGCCTTGTTTAACTCTATGAGGTTCACACTGTTCCACCTCTCCAGGCTGTTCAGGTCCCTCTGGATCCCATCCCTTCCCTATAATGCATCAACCACACCTTACAGCTCGGTGTCATTGGCAAACTTGCTGAGAGTGCTCAATCCCAATGTCCATGTTGGCAACAAGGCCGGGAAACTACCAGGGATGAAGCCCCTTCTGTGGCCAGAATTAATGGATCATGGGCAATGCATGGGAAGCAACACTGAAAAACCGGCCCTCATCCCAACCAAGTTGAAGCAAGGTATAAAAACTACTGTTAATGATGAGGATGACTGTCGGGGGGCACTGATAGATAGAAGCAAGCTCTCCTACAGACCCACTGGAAGGATCATCATGTGTAAATGAAATGTAGGACTTACCCTTTGCTCCTGGGTGGCCACAAAGGTCTGAAATCCAGGGGCTACCCCGAATCCCAGCTCCTGGACAAAGGGTGGCTCAGACTGGCTGTGGATCTGGACTTTGACTCCAGCCTCAAACGTTGTCTCCTCTGGAAGAAGAAGGGAGGAGGTTAGCAGGCTGTGGTGGGATGGATGGTGTCTGCCTGCATGGGCCTGTCTGCCCCTGCATGGAATATGGTATCTGGTAAAGCTGTGCTGCTCAGAAGCAGGAGATAAGCAGTTGGGAGTGCTCCACCTGCATGATGACACTTCTGGGCATTGAGGAAGAAAACCCAGAAGCAGCAACACGAGCAGAGGACAGCCTGAACTCAGCCCACATCACCACTGCTGCACATCAGGACCAGGAGCATCCCCAGGCTCCTGGTCCTTATACTGCTGCCGATCCCAAGGGCTCACCCTCTCTGTAACACTCATGATTTCTCCAGCTTGGTCTGTACTTCCAAGCTAGAGAAAACAGGAGGTGACATTGACTTTCTAGCTGCTATTTAGTTACAGAATTCATTCCCTTATTACCAAAACAAATAAATTCCTTCCTCCAAACAGAGGTTTCTGCTGCCCATAAAGTCTCCTATGCTGAAAGCCTCTGATGCAGCCTGAGGCCACTTGGGAGACAATGTAGGGAATTAACCAAAGAGTGGGTTAAATTCAAGGAGCTCATGTTTTTGGCAGCTGAAGTTGCTTGGACAAAGGCATTTGCAGCCCAGGGGCTGACACATCACTGAGTAAGGGTGACGTGAGGTTCCTACATCCCAAAGCTATGCTGAATGCGAAGAAACTCGAGGTCCGTCCCCCTCTTCCACTGGAAGTTAAAACCAACCTGAAAGAGAGTTTCTGATGCAGAATTAATGGGATGCAAATCAGCCCTGAGTGTGACATAGGAACACTCTGGGCTCCTCTCATCGCATAGGCATCTTCATGCAGCTGGGGCATTCAACCTTACTCTCTTTAGTATTGCTGCTACGGTCTCACACCTCAGCCAACTGGAGGGAGCATATGGGGTGGGGGGCTCACTTGCAAAGGAAGTTGTTAACTGCATCATTTGGCTTAAAAACCGTGTTACCTACTAACATGAATCCATGCCTGTGGCCAGCAATACCACCTCCACATCTAAACAGCTTCTGTTTAAAGATGAATCATTCTTTATTTTCTTACTATTTCGTGGTAATTTTCTACTATTTTGTTATGTATCTCAGTGTTGAACAGCACTGTGTTCAATCTGAAGCACTGATGGAAACTCAGCACCAAGGAATCACAGCCACAGAGCTGCTACACCAGGGACTGCACAAAGGCAGGAGACAACAGAAGACACTAGACCAGGCAATGATATGGTCAGAGGAGGAGGGCAAGGGTTGAGTAAGGTGATACTGGATGACATGAGGTTTACAGATAAAATATCGGGTCCCCATTGCTTAAGAAGATGCAACTGCTCACTCAATTGGGCAGCAAATGCATCAGCTTTCCTCTCCCAAGAGGACTTTCTTGGACCCTGCTCACCTGGTAGCTCCCAAGGCAAACGAAGCCAGAGACTGCAAGGAAGGGAATGGGCTTATGCATGGATTTGTCATGCTAAATATGAGCAGTCAAGGTGCTTACCAAGTGATGGTCCAAGAAGGTTGGACCAGAGACCACTGGAGACCTCAGCAAGGTGTGCTGCTGTTACCTTCACTCCCACAGAGAAAACTTGGTGTGGGTTAAAGGGACCTCAAAGCTCCTCCAGTTCCAGCTCCTGTCACGGGCAGGGACACCTTCCACCAGAGCAGTTGCTCCAAGCCCTGTGTCCAACCTGGCCTTGAACACTGCAGGGATGGGGCAGCCACAGCTTCTCTGGGCACCCTGTGCCAGCGCTCAGCACCCTCACAGGGAACAGCTTCTGCCTAAGAGCTCATCTCAGTCTCCCCTCTGGCGGCTAAAGTCATCCCCCTTGTCCTGTCCCTGCAGGTCCTTGTCCAGAGCCCCTCTCCGGGTTTCCTGGAGCCCCTTTAAGCACTGCAGCTGCTCTAAGGTCTCCCTGGAGCCTTCTCTTCTCCAGGCTGAGAATTTCATTCAGCTTTGGGGAGCAAACAACATTTTTAAAGCCCCATTGTGGCAGCAAGGCTGTTTTACATGTTGGCTACACAAAACTGGATGCTCTGCACCCATAGCCACATCTCATCCAACAGCATCTCCACATCTCAAGCATTTGACCTTGGCAGCCTTTGCAACTGGAGCTATGAAACTTTCAAACCCCAGCTTTTCTACCTAAGGCACAAATTGAAGACAAATGTGATTTACTCAAAGTTCCCTCCCCAGACCTTGAATACACCTTCAGATGTCTGGGATGGCAGTGAGCTCTCTATGCCCTTGGTCAGGGCTCAGCTCCAAGCAGTTGGAGCTGGACTTTCAAGCAGAGATGCATTGGCCTGCAAGGCTCACTCTTCAACACATGCTCTCATCGATTGATGCCTCTGGTGCTCACACTTATCTACCGGCCTGTGCATGAACTCTGCAATGCTCCATGCAAATCAATCATTTATTTTGGCCTCCTAGTGACAAAAGTGCTTTTGTTAACTAAATATTGTCATGACTTAGGGCACGGAGCATTGCTTACTGCATGGGGTGGCACGTGGTGGATGTGGAGCTTGAGTGCATCTCCTCTGAATCCCATGCTGGTGGGATGCTGGCACAGAAAGTATGAGTTGATTTTGGCTTTTCCCTACACTGAAGCCTCCCAGAACAAGACTGGCATTAGACCATCCTTGCTCTTGGCCTGTAGTTATGTGCAAGATCCAACAACCACAGCCCGAATCATTCCCGACCACCTTCCCATGAGGGAGGCAACACAACCCTACTACTGGGACCCACTGTGACAAAACCCTGCCTTACCTTTGCTCAGCTGCAATTGGGCTCCCCTTGCTCCAAGAGACATCAGATGGATGTTGACACGTCCAAGCTCTCTGTCAGCTCAAGCTTTGCATTCCCAACATGGGGGTTCCATTTGAGGATCTCCTCCCTGCCAGCACCTCCCCAGTGCTGAGGGTCAAGCCACCTTTCCCTGCACCCTTTGACAATGCAGAGTGTCCCCATCCAGCCTCATTGCTGCTCAACAGCAGCCCTGAGCTCTGCAGAGGGTTCAGCACCCAGATGCCCAAGCCCCATGGGTGAACACACACCAGAATGGGTTCAAACCCTTCCCCGAGTTCCCACCAACTCCTTCAATGTCAATCCCAATCCTGTTATTCCCACATGACGCCCACTCCTACTGATCCCACCTGCTCCATCGCTTTGCCTGGTGTTGATCCCGTTCCAACACTTCAGAAGAGATACCATATGCTCCCTTCAGCAATTACCTGCCAAGCTGGAGGAGAACGCTCATATTTAGTCTCACTTGTTGGGCAATGGGAACTGTTTTGTCGAAACATTTTCCATCCCAAATTATTCTGCCCTTTTTTACACAGGGATCCACTCTGCTCTCAGTCAATTCCATGTACTTCCCATGCCTAGGTGCTGCCCTGAGTCTATCTGTGGATAAGCACATGGACACTCATACCAAATCTGTATTAAACAAACAAGACCTAATAGAATCATAGAACCAACCAGATTGGAAAAGACCTTTAAGATCATCAAGTCCAGCCTTTACCCCAGGACTGCCTATAGCCTGCAACCATCCATAGAGACCTAAAAGCAGCAGGATTTGCATTTTTAAACAGAAAACCACGGCATGCAGGCAACTGTAATCACGGCTGGGGAGGGAACCGTTTTTATGCCATAGAAGAAGCTCTGCTTTCAAAACACACAGTTATTAAGTTTCCCCAGTGATGAAAAGCAGCATAAACAGCGTTTCTGTAGAGAAGCTGCCAATCCCCCAGGAGCATTCCGCGTTTTTCCTGCAAGAAACATGTGAGGATGAAGCCAGAAACATGAAACTGGCTTTGAAAAACTCTACTTCTAAGAAATCATTTCCTACCAACTCGCTGTTTGCCATTATGAGAGAGAAATTAAAAGTCCAACTATGAAACCCTTTGATGAAATATGCCTGGACAAGTCCTCATTAGCTCTATCGTAAATGTTTCCAAGCTCTGTGCTGGGGCTGAGAAGAATTAATGTGGGTTAAACACTTACTGCAAGCATAACGAAGAGGAAGGTCTCACAGGACGCAGAAGCACAAGACTTGTCTGGTTGTGGGTGTATTCAGCAAAAATGAACACCCCTGAAGCAAAATAGAGCCCAAAAGGTTCTGTGGCAAACCCTGGCCATCACCCTGACTCTGGAGGGGTGCATCCAGGGCTGTGAACACCCACAGAGATGCATCCCAGACATGGTTTCGCCAGTTCTTGCAGTTTCAGCATCATTTTGAATGGCTTCTTTCAGTAGTACCTCCTGCAGGCACAGGGCTGAACACTGGTCCTGCTGCTTCACTGAGCCTGTTTCTTGTAATCACCCATCAACAGGGTGAAAAATAACCCTGAAAACCCTTTGGCAGTATCTGAAGGGAGCTGCAAGGGTGCTGGAGAGGGACTCTTCATCAGGGACTGTAGTGATAGGACAAGGGGTGATGGGCTCAAACTGAAACAGGGGAAATTCAGGTTAGATAAGGAAGAAGTTCTTTACTGTGAGGGTGCTGAGGCACTGGCACAGGGTGCCCAAGGAAGTGGTAAACACTCCATCCCTGGCAGTGTTCAAGGCCAGGTTGGACACAGCCTTGGGTGACATGGTCTAGTGTGAGGTGTCCCTGCCCATGGATGGCAGGAGGCAGAACTGGATGATTTTAGGTCCTTTCCAACCCAAACCATTCTCTGATTCTACAACTGGCTCAAATGGCAGAGAAACTAAAACTAAATTGCAGTGATTCAGGGATTGGGTCATACCTTATAATTTCTAAACTGATTTTGTGATGTTGGGAAGCCCAACCACAGCCCTTCACTGCCTCTCCAATCCCACTTTTCAGAAAACCAGTGCCTGCAAATTCATTTCTCAGTGCATCCAGGTTGAGAATAGAGACAAAACTCCTTGAGGACTGCATTTTAAAATACATTCATATATATTACCGTACACAGCACTGTGTTTCCAAACAAATCCTGAGCTGCTCTTTTCATGGAAGGATTAGAGTAGCGTTAATTAAATTGGGGATTAATTCAGCCTCAAGCTGGCTGCAGAGCATTATATGTTGCAGATTGCACAGCTTTCTATTTCTGGGCTTGGCTTTCCATGACTTCGTCTGGGCTTTCTGCTCACAGCATCGCTCGGAAGAGCTTAATAAAGCTCCAGTACGCTTCGGGTGCAGGCTGCAAAGTTCATCCCTGTGAACACGCAAGAAGCTGCAATTAGAAGAAGAAATGCTGCCAAAGGCACGCAGCTCCCCTCTCCCTCTGCCTGATTATGTCCAAACTGATCCACTTCTTACTGGCAATTAACATCTGAAGCTGTGCTTGGCACTAATTGATTGAGAATTGGAGATCCAGCCTTGTGTCGTGTCCTGTCGAGCTGAAGCTGTCACCTGCCAGTACAGAAGATGCTCCTACTTGGAGGACAAAGCAGATCCTATACAGCCCGACCTGAGGAAAGCAGATAGGATTTTCTCTGCTGGTTCACATTAGGACTGCACTTCAGTGGCCTGAGGGTTTATTTTGGGCAATAAACCTTCTGTGCTGTGCAGAAGTAAGCACAGAGCTGGGAGGTTTGGGCTCTCCCTAGACTCTTGTTGCCCCATGCCTCAGTTTCCCCATCTATAAAAGGGAAGCAATCACAGAATCATCTAGGTTGGAGAAGATCTTTGAGATCATCAAATCCAACTGCTACCCCAGGACTGCCAAGTCCACCACTAAACCATTGGGCTGGAAGAGTCACCGGTGACTCCTCCATGCTCCTCAAAGCTCAATTCACATCCCAGTGTTACTGAGGAGCAAAGACAGGAATGACCCCATGGGGCCGTGTCCACAAGTGGTATGGGCAGCACTAAGCATATCATCTAGAAGGTTCACAGAGGTTCACCCTGTGCCGGCTGCACTGCACCCATGAAGGGTATGTCGAGACCATAGTTTCCTGTCTCCCTTAGAGAGGAAGGCTTCCTGGGAGCAGAGGAGTTGCTGCTGCAGCACAGACATGGTCAGAAGATGCTGTGAGATGCTGAGGTTCACCTCTAATTTTTACAGCATCCTTTGCTCATTATCACCATGGAAATGATGGGCATCAGAGTGAGTGCTCCTCCACCACCATCCCATCACCCTGGGCTACATGGGCATCTCCAGCACCAAGCTGAGCATCCTGAGATGCTCTGGTTGCACAAAATACCATGGCAACACCCCCATTCCCACCAAACCCTTAAATCCCTCCTGCACGCCTCCAATGTAACTCAGCAGCACATGGGGCTTGTCTGTGTCCTCAGATTACCCACCATTGTCTGTGCCTGCAGCACAGCACCTCCTGAGCACCTTGTGCTCATCACACCAGTGGGGCAGCCAGGATCCACATTGACCCAGAGGATGTGCCTTGTGGTCCCAGCCTTGGGAAAGCCAACTTACTGCTTCACCCAGGCTGTATCCATGCAGAAATCTCCAACAATGCCCAACATTTACATTTCTCCTAGACAAAAATTTATAGATGGAAAAAAAAAACCAACAAATCACCATGGAAACCTGGAAGAAAGCAGGACCCACAAACCTACCACTGAAAATGGGGGATTATAAGGAAACCAGTTTAGCACCAGCAAAACCAGTCCCGCTCCCCTGTGCGTGCTCCCATTTCTGTGGAAGCGTCATGTTTTGCTTCACTTGAAGTTGCTTGGTAACAGGATTAAGTGAAGCTGAAATAAGAGTCTTCAGAACAGGGTTTAGGGAGGTTTGGGAGCATTTGTTTGACAGGCGACTGAGTTGACGCCGCTTTCCCCACTCAAAAGCAGCAGCTTGAAATTGGCCCTGTGTATTTTGCTGCCGTGGGCTGAGCTTTGGCTGCTGGTTTGGGATCAGTCAGGGACTACAGATTTCCCCATGGATGAAAATGAGATGTCTGGGAAAAATCCCTTGTGTCCCGCTTGGCTGCAGGAGGAGGGAGGGTCCCAGTGGGGCTGTGCTGAGTGCGTGCGAGCCCAGCCTGGCTGCTCATCTGCATTGAAGAGGTACAGAAAACCCCTGTGTAATAGCAGTGTGGAGCCCACCATGGTCTCATCCCTCTGGCCAAGCTTCAGAGAGGTCTGGCTGCTACTGAGTGCATCATAGGGTCAGCGCTGGACCAAGGAATGGGAATAAGTTGATGTTGGAGGAGACTAAGATGTCCTCAAAGCGGCTGCAGAGAGCTGCTGTTGTGGAAGTGAAAACCTCACTAACAGCTTTCCAGGAGGTGTTTATTGTGTTCAGGCTGTGGGTGATAGAATGGGAAGTCCTGTAATGTACAGGTTAGTCTTTTATGGAGGACAGATACAGCCCTGTATAGAGGATGGATACAGCCCTATACAGAGGATGGATACAGCTCAACCCAGTCCTTTAAGGACAGGTCTCAACCTCATCCTCTTTCTGCTGGGAGTCCAAAAAGCAGGACACCACCTCCAAGGTTATTCCCTTCACAACCTTTTGAGCACACAGGAACACTGCCTTTTCTTTCCAATGTGATCTCCTTGCCATGGTCCACACTGGGTCCTATGGATGCTGAAGTGACATCCCAGAGGTCCCCACTGCTACTGGAGGACTCCCTGCTGCTGACAGCACCAACACAAGCTCTGGGTGAGCCCTGTGCCCAGATCTGGACACTTACATCTATTTTCAGGCTTCTCCTGTCATTGAAGGAGCAAGACAGGTAGCCCCAGAGTGATTCATGTCATCTCAGGGAGGTGTCTACAGCAGGACGAGTCACACTGCAACTTCCCTCCACTGAGCCAAGGCAGATCCTTAATCTCCATAAGCAACTACGATAGGGTTGGATAAGCAGAAGCGAGTCCCAACAGGAAATCCAGGTATTCCCTTTTCAGAGCTTAGGAACTGACAGAGGTAACCAGCTTATCTCTCCATAAACTCCTCCCTGTAGCTATGGAATCAAACCTTGCTGCTTCAAGGTGCTGCTGACAACCTGCAGCAGGAGCTCCATGTTCCCCTGGTCCTCTTGAATAAGGTTGGGATGATGGGGGGAAAAGGATTGTTTCCTGGTGGATTCTCATGGTGGTGGGAAGTGATCTGAGACCCCAGAAGATTGCTCAGGAGCCAGAAAACCCAGGCAGACATGGCTCCAGCTCATCCGTGATGACCTCGAGAGCACTGGAGGCTTCAATAATGATGGAATAGCAAAGAAGCACTATGTGACAAGCTCTGCTACCACAAGTCATAAGGTATTTCACGTGTGAGGTTAAAGATCTGTTCTGGGAAAACAAACCCAAAAGACCCACATCTGAAAGAACTACCAGCATGAAAGGCTGTGTTAAAGGCAAGCAAGGTAGCGGTATTCGCAACAGAGGTAAATCCTCGTCTCTTTTGGGATACAGAGTATTTCAGAGGGGCTTTTCTCCCCTTTTTTCTTGCATTTTATCGAACGAACACTTTGAAAACCTCACCTCCTTGCATCTGCAAGGGGCAGAGAAGGAGCAGGAGGGCTGCTTCCCCACCTCCACTGCATGGCACAGGCGACAGGAGCGCCGCTGCCACCATGAAATCACCCCCCGGGTTTGTTATTTCTCTTTGCTTCAGTGAGAAGGGACTTGCACATGGAGAGAAGAGGAGAGAGGAGGAAAAAAGCCTCGTGTCCGCAGAGCCTGTGAGAGGGAGACTGAAAGGGAGATTTGGGAAGGGCAGGAGGCGGATGGAGCTGGTGTCCTGTGCCCACGGCCCAAAGGCTGGAAAAGCAGCAGAGAGGCCTCTGCATCTAATCCCAAGGGATAAAGGCACTGAGCTGATGCTTTCACCCTTTACTGCTGGGATTTAACCACTGCACAACTACAGTGTGAACTCTGATAATATACAGAGGTTATAAACCCCAAATAACAAGTGAATGCTCCACTACAGAAGGCAACAACTACACCTACATAGGAGCCAAAGCTTTCCCACTGCAATTCATTACTTCATCTCCTACCAAGGATTTATTTGAGCATCTTCTACTTGATTATGTGGTCACCGTACTGGAAGAGGCAGGAGATGGAACACAACCGAGCTCCTTCACCACAAAACCTAAGCCCGGAGCAGAGGTTTTTCCCTGCTCACTCCGTTCCAAGCACTCTGTAAAGCGCAGTCGCGATTCATTACTCACCAAGTACCAGAAGGTGTTATAACAAAACTACATTAAGCATATCTGCTATTTTTAGTTGAGCATATTGCATTTGCATACTAAATCTGAGAGGCCATATGTCTCAACGTATATTATTAAAAAGCTCCTTACATAATATACGGGGCAGGAGGAATGGGCAGCAAACCGAGCTCAGGGCTCTTAAACTGCTTCTGCTGGACACACGGAGCCAGCAAATGAATATTTCACTCCCCTGCTTCTCTCCTGGTAAGCTCAAGCTTCAATCATTAATAAAGTGGCTCATAACCTGCTTCTCTGACAGGGTCATGCCAGGGCAGGGAGGGTTGTTCCTGCCGTGTTATGCTGCATATATGATTGCTTCTTAGTGAGGAAGGAAAAGAAATGCCCTTCCCACCTCAGCATCCTTTGGGAAGGGTGACCATGGGAAGGAGGATGGCCAAAAAACAGGTATCTCCTCCATCTCTGGAAGCTGCTGCCAGGAATACAGCAGGAGGAAGGGAGAAATTCCCTCTGGAAGGAAGCAATATTCCCAGCATCCAGAGCCGGGGGTGCCAGCCTCCTGGGCCACCCATCTGCCGGCTTTTGCTTCAGCAAGCTGCTGCCACTGCAGGGACAAGGATGATCCAAAATGACAAAATAAAACCCAAAAAAAAGAAGGAAAAAAGGAAAAAGGCGAAGGAAGGAGAGGCTTTAAAGGCACAGGAACAGCCCTCATATCCCTCCCTTCAGGAGCCTCGCTGCTTCCCCCAGAACATCTTGAAATATTAAACAGTGAAGGAGCTGCTGCTAATTTTGGCTGGTAGCGGAGCCAGATGGAAGCAGATTTCCCAGCGCTGGGGCCAGGCTCTACTGCTGCTCCTGTTGGGGCAGATGGATGGAGGGGACTGGGCTGGGCCCAGGGGTCCAGCCAGCTTTTGGCATTGGTTAAAGGGAGATGGCATCTCTGTGTACTTGGTAGTCAGGAGGATGTGGGTTCTCAAACTAGATGCCTGAAGAGGTGCCAGGGAGATCCACCTCTGAGCATTGCTGCCCCCCCAGAAAGCCCCTCTGAATCCTGACACCTCTCCAGGAATGTGGATCCTATGGGAAGGCACAACAGCCCCAAAGTGGGACTGAAGAAGATGACAGGGATTGGTGGCCACCCCAAGCAGACATCATCCCAAGTGGTGATCCCACCGCTACCACCACCCTGACCTGTCCTGAGAGCCTCCATGGGACTGTGGGGTCCATGCAGGTTATCAGACCCACCTGTGCCATGTCCAGCTCCTCTGCAGGACCTGTGTTTAGCTCTCCAGCTTGGAGGATGCTGCGTAGCTCCATGAGCAGATAACCAGGATTTGCTCCTGCAAGGACCAGACTCCCCTCTGCAGGCAAGCTCATGCCTCCCCATCACCTGCTCACCCTTCCCATGTTGCAGCCACTCCAATGAGTAATAACCTTGCTCTGTTTCCTCCTGGTCCCACTCCAGGCTAAAGCACAGCAGTCCCTGCAGGAGAGATTCAGCTCCATATCTGATCCCATTTGCTTTTGTATCCTTTAGGAGAAACGTGATTTCCTCTCCTAACACAAACCTGGCTGGATGGGAAAGCTTTGAAGTCATCGCACGATTAAACAGACTCACTGCTGGTACGAGGACATTTGAAGACAAGGAATAGGCAGAGAGGTTTTTACTATTGCAAGAAACCCTCACTCCGTGCCCTGCTGGAGCTGCTCTGAGAGCGGATGTAATGTCCATTTAATTGGCATTGCCTATAAATGTCAGTGCTTCGACTGATGCGATTTCAAAGCACTTTGGTGAACTTGGCAACTAAGTAAACACTTATTTTAATAGAAAAGGATGTGCCTCAGGTGGGGGCTCTGATTACAGAATGCCAGCAAAGAGCAGGGAAAAAAACCCCAAGTAATTTAGTTACATTGGTGAGGGAAATGCTTCTCCTGCATCCAGTTGGAACTGGATAAGCTTTAAGGTCCCTTCCCACCCAAACCAGTCTGGGATTCTATGAAACTCCTGCTCTAACTCAGGATACAGGAGTCTACGTCTTGGGTTTGCATCCAAAGTGATGCTTCAGCAATGGGATGCAGGACACCTACACATTATCACAGAAGTTTCAGGTCCACCTTAGACAACTCCCAACCGAGGCATTTTTACCCCAGGAGCCAAATGGATTTTGGATGTCAACAGAAGAAAAACTAAAAGTCCATGGGCCAGGGAGCAGAGAAGTTCCTATTTGTTAGCTTATTTTGATATCCTATCTCATCTTTCAGGATGAGAGTTATGAAAGTGGGAAGAGAGGGTGGCCACAGGAAGTGATGGTCCCTTCTGCTCCTCCAGCCTCAGCCTCCCACCAGCAGACCCTTTATGATTCCTTCACCTCTTCCATCATTCACTCATCAAAACCAAACCCTTTTTGCTCCAGGAAAGGATTTCCCCTCTCTTATTCCCCATCTCACCTGCAGCCCAAAGCATCACTGCATCATCGCAGCACCTCCACCTCCCTTTGTCCCCCCAAAGCCTCCTGTGTTCCCCCCAGTCCTCTCTCTTCCTTCCATCCCCCAATACAACATATGGAGGATGCTATATATAAAACTCTCGGCGCTGTGCTGTGGGTGCTGCCCACGGGAAGGCCGGTGGGGCACAGCCATGCCATGGCAGCAGGCAGTCTAGTATTTTCCTCTGATATAAATAACCTGTGAAGATCACATCTAGTGCAGCCCGCGGCGCTGCAATGGATTCTGCTGGAGCTGGGGGGAAGGAGAAGAATCAATCAGTGCTTTCCTGGAGATTTAAGCTGAAAACGGCGTTGCTGATATTAGAGCTTGCTTCTGAGTTGTTGCAAGGAGAAAACAGCAGCACAACAGAGCGGGCAGGAGGTGGAATACAGCAATAGGACAGAACACAAGGCAGGGCTTTTCCTTGCTGAGCTTTTGGGGAGATGAGGGGGATTTTGCAAGAGACAAGGTGAGGGAAATTATTGGCTCCTTGAGTTTTGTCCATCAAGTCCAAGGAGGTCACCAGGGTCCCTCCACAGCCCATGCAGTGGGATGAGTGATTAACCTCTTCTCAGATGAGAAACCTCTTTTCAATGGGCGACAGAGGGTGGGATATTTCCATCTTCATCACCCAAATCCACCTTCTCAGGTGCCAACACACACAAAGAAATGGTGCCTGCAAGCCAGGTGACTCCAAAAGTCAACCTGATCTAGCTGAAGATGTCCCTACTCATTGCAGGGAGTTGGACTGGATGAGCTTTGAAGGCCCCTTCCAGTCCAAACTATTCTATGATTCTATTCTCTATCAAAGTCTCAGTAAGGGAACCACATCTGAAATATGGTAATTGGTTCTGGTCATTGGAGCCTGGTGGATGTACACAGGGAAAGGAGCACTCCAAAGCTGCTGGGATGGGAAGAGAAGCAGGGAACCCGACATTTGGGAGGAGTCCAACACAGCTTGGGTTGTGTGTCGTCTGGCGAGATGAAGGCTATGAATCCTCTCTATAAATACACCAAAAGCAAACACCAGACAGGAGCAGAGCATTTCTGACAGGAAAATATTTGCAATAAAAGATAAATCCAAGCTAGGGTAAGCTAATGGTGAGTCAATTTAACCAAGAAAAGGTCTCAAGCCAACAATACAGAGCTGCGGAGGAGGTGCATTGGTAGCATGGGCAGCTTAAATACCACACTGCAATCATCTGCTCTTTGAGAAGAAGTGTTGCCCTTTTAAAGCCCAAAAGGATTTTGTCTGCAAAGGCTCATGGACAGCCCCACTTCAGGGCTGTACAGTTCATGGTGAAAGGGTGAGGTCCTTCACCATCTTGGTGGGCAATATGCATGTTCTGCACCTGCTTTTGAACCCAGAAAGTGAAACCATCAAGGAACCGAGCAGGGGAACAGAACATCAGGGTGATGAAGATGGAAAAGGTGCCCCCTGCACCTCCTCACTCTTACCCAGCCCCAACAACCTTCATCATTATGTTTTATGGACTCCAACTCCAGGGAAAGCTTTTGTCTCTGGACACCTCAATTCTCACCCTGGCACAGTGCAAGGGTTCCTGCACTCATGGGACCCAGTCAACACCTTTATGGCAACAGCCATGGGCTCACACAGGTTCCTCCATGTCAACATCCCACCCCAGGGGCATCAAAATGCCCAAATCCAGCCCCTAAAGCCTTGGTCCACTCCAGTCCAAAGCCCAACCCTACTTCCTTGGCTGCAGCAGTGTGGGATGGAGCCAGCAGCCACAAGTTCAATACTAACTTTTATTGCAGCACTAATGCTTAATTCTTGCTTTGCTTATTGAAATATTTATGGAAGCCCATGCGCCACAATACAAACAACCCTGGGAGGCTACTGTTAGAGAAATAAATATCTGCATTGAAGGGCATTACAATGAGACATTGAAGATAAAAAGCTCCTGGGATGGAGTACAACAAACTGCTGTGTAATGTTAAAATGTGTCACTTTTTCCCTTGGGAACACACTCAGGTAAGAGTTTGGAGCATAAGAAATCCATCTCAACTAGGACATCACTGAAATAAACAGGATTTTTTGCCATTTTTCCCTCTAGCATTGGCTCTGACATCCCTTGAGATGTGGTTACACTGGAGCAGCTTCAGCCCTAGCCTGGAATTAGATGAGAGTCAAGTCTCCATGACCTGCAGGTCTTGGAGGAGGAGGCTGGTGAAGTGATGGAGAGAGGCCACCACTGAAACTGCCTGCACCATGGAGAAGCAAACTGGGGGGACCTTCTGCTCCCCCACTGTGAACAGCAGCATGGACAAATTCAGACGTTTTGGAAAATGAAGAAGTGTTGCAAGGTAAACTGGTGTGGGGAGGATGCTGGATGGTTAAAACACCAGTGCTGTAGTACTCAGAACTGGTGGAAAATGGGTTTCTTGCCTGAAAATGAGACTGCCTGGCACATTTTGAGACATACAATCATCAACTGGTTGGGGTTGGAAAGGACCTTAAAGCACATTCACTTCCCTGCCATGGGCAAGGAGACCTTCCACCAGAGCAGCTTGCTCCAGTCCCCTGTGTCCAGCCTGGCCTTGAACACTGTCAGGGATGGGGCAGCCACAGCTTCTCTGGGCACCCTGTGCCAGTGCCTCAGCACCCTCACTGAGAAGAACTTCCTTCTTAACATCTAACAGGAACATCCCCTGTTTCAGTTTGAACTCATCACCCCTTGTCCTATCACAACAGCCCCTAATGAAGAGTCCCTCTTCAGCATCCTTGTAGCTCCCTTCAGACATACACAAGGCGGTTTAACAGCAGAAACCTCTTCCACATCCCCACCTCCAAAGACACCTGTTTTCCTTTAATCACCCTGACCTTCCATGGGAAGAAAGGAGACTTTTCCTTCTTCATACATATACTTGAGAGAAGGCAACGGCAACCACTTCCCTGCTCTGCTGTCCCCACTCTCCAAAATATCTGAGTAACGACATCTCGTACTAGAATTTGTCACTTGGCCAAACTCTGCAGATGGCATTTCCCTCTCTTCATCTTTCTAAGCTTCTCCTTAAATAGGAGCAGTGGAAGGAAGAACCACAACAAAAATATTAAAACTGATCAACAAAACATAGGCACACTCCTCTTCCCTAAAGCTTCACAGCGTGTTTGGAAGCACAGGGTACATCAGTGATGGCAGCAAGCCAGATCCAACCCCAGATAGCCCTGGAATGCTTGGGCTTCTTCCCAACCTCTGTGTACGCTGCAGCATTAAACCAGCTCAGCTGTTATTGCTACGTGGTTTTGCAGCCTCACTCTGCTGTCCCTGAGCACAGAAGTCATCCAGCTCCATCAACAGTCAGCCTGGGACATCTCACCTTGCCAAGCAGAAATGAGCATGTGTTAGAAACACGTCCTGAAGAAGCAAAGATGCCAACACACCAGCAGCATGAGTGACCAGTAACATCACCCACATGTGATGTGATGTGGGCTGTGTCACGGCCATCCCAGCCTCCTCTGAGGGACCATCATCAAACCTGTACCTAAGTCTCCAGTGAAGACAGTTTCCCTTAATCCATTATGGGTACAAGGGAGAACAGGAGGAGAAGGCACCTTTTGAGGGTTTTATGCCCTAACACCTCAGTCGATTCATCCTTTCCCACCATGCTTGTCCCTCTCTTTCTACCCAGCTCAGTGTCTCCCATACCTGAAGACTTGCCAGGGCTTCCCCTTCATCCTCTCCAAATCATAGTGTCAACTCCTTCCACATTTCAACCATCTCAAGTGAACCCTGGTGCTGCGGCAGAAGACCTCACATGATAGCAGGTCCCACCACCACGTCATTGCAATGGCCGGAGCTCCAGCACAGACACAGCAGAGATGAGAAAGACCTTTAGCACTCAAGGTCCTTTTTTCCCTTTTCATCTTTCCTCCATACATCCGACCATCACAGCTCTAAATACAGCAGCAGGAGTGCACTGCTCCCACGCTGATGAGAGCAGCTTTGACTCTTCCCTGCCCTCCTTTTAACCTCCATAAAAGCTGAATGATTAATCACATCTCTGTTTTGCCTTCTTTCCTCCCTGCTCTTCTGTTCTGATGAGTCTTTACCTGCTCTCCAGCCACCCAGAAGCATGCTTTAGATGATCTTTGCCATCTGTGATTGCTTTGAGCACTTTGCATTACAGCACCGAGCCACAGAACTACCAGAGGCAGCTGTGCTCTTCAACAGAGATGCTCAGTATGGACTGTTGCCTATTTTGTCTTGTAAACAAGACAGGAGAGAGCCATAACTGAAAGGACAATGAGAATTAGGTGATGCTGCCTGAGAATGAAATGAGATGAGGGAAGGAGCAGCCACAAAGAGCTGCAGGATACCCTCAGGGAGCACATCCAAACGGTGCATGGCCTTTGGGACTCTTCGATTGCTTTCAGGAAGTCCTGCATTATTGCAGGAAATACACAGTTTATTCGCTCCGAATCAGGACAGCTCATTGACTCCGTCAGAGCTGGCTGAAGCAATGATGCTTTTAAGAGAAGACCACCATGTTGTTTAGCACAAGTGAAGTGCTTCCAGAGCATCTACAGGAGCGGAGAGCCTTTCTATCATAGAATCACAGAATAGTTATGGTTGGAAAGGACCTTATGATCATCAAGTTCCAGCCCCCCTGCCATCATCCTCAGAACAGCTTTACACCACCCAGGGACTACAGCAATTTGACTTAGGAAGCACCTGGGAGGTCTCAAACATCAACCGGAGCCGGTGTTGCTCCAGGCTGGACAAAGAGAGAGCAAAACAATGATCCCTGCACTAGAGAAATGAATACAATTCAGTTCAATTAGTCCTTGCAAAAGACTTTGATCTGCAAAGTGCTTTCTCACTGCAAACCCTCCTGGTATCTCTGTAAGATTGATTAGCAAGGACCGAGTTCTTCATCTCCCAAGAGGGAAATGAAGACACTGTGGGGAGGGCCAAGATCAGACATGGGGGATAACGACCTGGACGACCCTCATATACAACTGGTGCATCCGAGAGCACCCCAAAACCCCACCAAAGACACTGATACCTCACTCAGAATAAACAGCAATAGAACTCAAGACGTTTGCAGGTGCCTTTGCAGCTCCTGGGACAGCAAAGGCTGAGGCTGCAGCCCCCAAACCTTGGGGTGAGCCCCCTGCACACCGGCTGGTAGCCACAACATTGGCTGCGCCAGGCTTCCTCTCATGTCTCCACCCCATGAATCCTATTCGGAGCTCTGCTATTTTGGCTATAGACACTTAACTTCACCCACCAGTCACAAAGACTTGAATGAAAGCCGCAGCATGAAATGTGTATTTAATTCTAATGCTGCATGGCCTTGCTTTGTCATGTGTCTTGACTTCAGGTGCCTTTTCTCTGCTTTAGCAAATTTCCAAAGCCAGTTTCTAGCTTTTGTTCCTTTAGTTTTGTCTTAAATGAACACTTCCTGACTTTGGGGCTTTTTTCTTCCTTAAAGAAAAGCTTTTGAAGCATCCTCATCCCTTAATGGATTTTCCCATTAAGTCACTGATATGTATTTACAGCCTTCAGTTCATCAACATTATGTGACTGGGGACATCTGCCTGTGCTTGCTACACCAGTCCTGTGGTGGATAAAGCCTTGCTGTCACACATCTCCTCAAGCAGGAGCACAGGAATAGGAGCAGCTTTCCCAGCCACATCTTACCTGCTCTGCACATATGTGTCTGGATAGGGGACTGAGTGCTGGGAAAGGAAGAGATGAGATACCTGCAACAACAAGCACTGTGATTTCATCTTATTCTTCTTTTTATTCATGGTGTTTAACTGCCAAATTGGATGTAGAGGACATTGTGTGACGTGCTGATTGCACTAGGATGGGCTGAAACGCACTCCCCAGATGAACTTGTGGGCCAGGACCTCAGCATCAAGCTCATCCTGGGGATCAGAGGGGTTGCTGGACAAGACACAGGGATGCCATTGACATGCCTGTACTTGGTGAGGAAATCCCTTGCAAAAAGCCCACAGGCTCCTGTTCACTTACAAGCTGTCGAAGCTGTTGAGATGTTCACAACAGCTACAAAAAGCACATGTTTTGGGCTCAGAAACCCAAAAGCTTAAAGACTACACATGAAAATGTCCTCCTGTTTACTGAAAACACACGAGCATCTGATTTTAAAACCAAGTTGAAATCTTTCCCCCTCCGCTCACCTTCTCCCCAGGTCACAGAATCATGGGCTGGTTTGTGTTGGAAGAGACCTGAAAGCTCCTCCAGCTCCAACCCTTGCTACAGGCAGGGACATCTTCCACTAGAGCAGCTTGCTCCAAGCCCCTGGGTCCAACCTGGCCTTGAACACTGCAGCGATGGGGCAGCCACAGCTTCCCTGGGCACTCTGTACCAGTGCCTCAGCACCCTCACAGGGATGTCCTTTCATTCCATAGGTTGTGTTGGATGTCCAACAACATCAATCCTTGGGGCAACCCCGGCTGGATCAGCCCCTGACAATTTCCTGGGTACCTGCTCCATCACAAAAGAGGAAACCCAGATTTTTCCAACCACGCATTGGCTTTTTCCATCTCCATGATAACATCGATAGGCCCTGGAGAGCAATTCACCACAAAGAGGAGTGTATTGGTTATGTGACAACCTTAATGACACAGCCCAGACACAAAACCCTGAGTAACCTTTGAGCTGCCTCCCTTCACTCTGGAGCTATTGATGAGTGTGTTCAGGCAAACAATTAATTTCAGCAGCAGCCTCATTCTGTGGATGCTCCAGTTGTCAGGGGGCTGGTGGAAGGTGGAAATAGCATTGACCTTTTCTCCCTGGGAAACCTGGCTAATTGAACGAATTCTTGCTCTCATTAGGAAAAGGTCCAAGAAGCAGCACATTTTATGCCTCCCTTTAGGTGACACCAGCCAGCCTCCTAAAGGTCAAACTGCCTTTGATGAGTTCATCAGAGATCAGAGTTTCCTATTGCAAAAAAGCATCAAGTTCTTCTAGCCCAAACCCCTTGGTGTTATTTCTGCTGAAGGCCACTGCTGCTTTATAAGTACCATTTATCTCTTTGGATGTTTAAGTCTTCAGAGGGATGAATCAATCCTGTGTCATTGGGATTTGGGATGGTTTTGTGTCGCATTGGTTAATTATGGCTGCCTGGTAATACCAAACTTTCACATACTTTCAAATAAAGCAGTGTTCTGCCTTTGCAGCACTGCCTGTGGTGCAGCAGAAGTCATTTTGAGATAGCATTTAATAGCTTATATTAAAGCAAGAGGAGATTTATGCAGGGGAAGCTCTTCTTCATTTTGCAGAAAGGGGCATCAAGGATAATTTGACTCGAGGATAAAGCAGCAAAGGATAATTTGACTCCCTAAGGATGAGTTTGATGTCACTCAAGCAATTACTGTCCTAGTTCAATCTTCCTCATTGCTTTTATGGGCTCTCATTGCAGACTGTAATCTGCAATATTTCTGGCACAGAGGTGTCTGTGCAGGGCTCTGAACACACTGATCACTCCGGCCCCATGCTTTCATTAGCAGCCAATGCTTGCAGCTCGCCCTTGGTGATGGGGGATACCAGGTTTATGGCTTTGCGGCTGTCTTGACTTAGATTTTGTGCCTCTCCGGGGCTCTCTGCTCCAGCAGAAATTGAAATCCAGCACTATCCAAGATTCATTTCTCTGCTCTGGTTTGCAGAGAGATGGGGTGGGAGAGGAGCCAGGGAGGGATGTCCACCACTGCTGCCACCACATGGCATCACCAAACCCACTGCATCAACCCAAATGCCCCAGTTAGAGCTGTCTCCCTCCACCTCCCCAGGTCCCAGCTGCAGTTTTCAGATAAATTCAGTGTCATTTTCTCCATCTGAAACCATTCTGCATTCTTAGTGTGAATAATAAAAGCCTTTTTCGGTCTTTCCTCTTTCCAGAGGGAGCAGTGCTCATTTGCCTGTGCTGTTACACATGTTGATCAGCTGGAGAAAGCAAGTGACTCATACACACACCTTGGCCCTTCTTCTGTTTTTAATCTCCTTTGCTATTTTAATTGATAAATGAAACTGAGAACCGACCCTTTCAAGGCAAACAATTTCAATCTGCAAAGAAGCGCCCTGAGGCAGCCACAGCTGCATGCGGAAGGCAACAGCCCATCATGGAAAAGAAATTGCCAAGGCAAAGCACTGACCCCACAGACTTTTAAGGACGTGCATTCCTGTTTTAGAATGAGCTCATGGTTTTCCATGCGCACAGGTATGAGCTATCCACCTGCAAACTCCTGCCGTACCCCACCACCGACCACAAGGCGTACCTCCTGCTGCCCATTGCTTCTTCATTCCCTGGTCATTTCCTACTTTACATTTACAGATGAGTTTTATATTAATTAGGATTATTCCACTTAGAGCTCCACAAACTGAGAGTGAAGCAGATGCACAGATTTCCTATTCCCAAACTCTGTGGTTAACCCTGGTGGTTCAAAGCCTGCAGATCCCATGGTTTAAACCCAAAACAGCCACTTGGACCATGCTGGGAACCCAGTGCATTTGCAGCAATGGCCTGGGAGAGCCTAGGCTGCCTCTTCCACCCCTTGCATTCACATATTTGGTAAGGAAAAGGAGGCATGGGTTTATGAAGAAAAGCCACTAATCATCTTAATATGCAGAAGTAAATGACAGCGAGGGCTTTGCGCATCTCCACAGCTGGCAAAGCAAATGCTCCAGGGCCTGGGCTTATTATGCACAGAAGCTGCACAGCTGGAGACCAAGCGCTGGGGCTGGAGGGGCTTTGGGGAAAGGGGGGACATCTGACCCCTGAGCAAACCAACTGTCCTTCCTCACTGTCAAAGCCCTTGCAACGAAGATGCTGTAGCGGAGATGGAACCCTGCTGACCCACCTCAGCAGCATGGAGATGCTGTTTGAATCTGTTTTGCCTGGCACAAAATACCAGAGGGCAGCGGGTGGAAAATAAAGAAATAAAAATCAAAGAAACCATGGAAACGCTCTCAATTTGTGCCACACACCAGGAAACTTTCCCGAGATGGATTTCCAGGGTTAGCTGCATTGGCCTCCAGCCACCCTGGGCCTGCTTGGAGTCACCCTGGGCCCCTCCAAGTCCCCTCCATAGTGATTTGGCTGCAAGGTCCCAAGGGTTAACCGGGCTTTTGTGAGCAATGGCATGAACAGCCTTGCCTCCAGCTGAAAGCATCACTTCGGTGCTGGTTGCAAGGAGTGAATGTGGATGACTTGTGTGACAAATCCCTTTGAACTGATGCCTGGAGCATCCTAAACTTTGGGCCGGTCCTGTAGATGCTCCAGTATGGATCCCCAGACTCAAAGCAGGAATTAGATCCACCAACACAGCCCTGATTACCTATTCTTTACCAGAAAAAAGCTACCAGAAACATCCTCTGGAAAGTATGACCTACCCCAAGCTGTGCACAAAGCCAGGCAGTGAGAATTGTGTCTGTGTTGGCGTGATGACCCTACTGCACTCCTGAACTCAGCTCTGGGGCAACAGCACTAGAGGGATGTGGAGCTGTCGGAAAGAGTCCAGAGGAGGCCATGGGGATGCTGCGAGGGATGGAGCAGCTCTGCTCTGGAGCCAGGCTGAGAGCTGGGCTGGGGCAGGATGGAGAAGAGAAGGCTCCTGAAGGGGAGACCTTAGAGCAGCTCCAGTGCCTAAAGGGGCCTCAGGAAACCTGGAGAGGGGCTTTGGACAAAGGATGGAGGGACAGGACAGGGGAACGTCTTTAACTGCCAGAGGGGAGAGTGAGATGAGCTCTTGGGCAGAAGATCTTCCCTGTGAGGGTGCTGAGCGCTGGCACAGGGTGCCCAGAGAAGCTATGGCTGCCCCATCACTGGCAGTGTTCAAGGCCAGGTTGGACACAGAGCTTGGAGCAAGGTGTTCTGGTGGAAGGTGTCCCTGCCCGTGGCAGGGGTTGGAACTGGAGGAGCTTTAAGGTCCCTTCCAACCCAAACCAGGCTTTGATTCTATGATGTCCCAGGGTATGTCTCTGCTTTGCAGACATCCCACTGCCAGCTGATCCCTAGGAGATACAGGAGGAAGGTTAGGGATGGCTGAGGCGTGCTCCTTATTACAGCATGGATGGCACCACTGTCACTCGTCTCCCCTTTAGAAACTCAAGAAGGACCTAAATGGTTCTTTCCAGATGAGCTAGCAGCCACAAACACATCCAAGCTAACTTCTCCAGCGTGAGGGCTTGTGTGAAGACCTTGGTTAAAAAATAAATCTGTGCTAATTCAATTTCCCTAAATTCAATTTGGAAATGGAAAGAGGTCAGCAGAATTAAGGCAGCTGGCATGAGAAATAAAATCAGCAACATGGAAATTCAATGCTACCAAAATCACCTGTATCTCTGGCTAATTTGGATTAATCTTACAGACAGGCGTCAGCGATGCCCAGAGGAAGGTGAGCATCCAGCACCTTGGGCATAGCAGAGCTCGGTCTCCATCTCTCACCATACACCATCAGCTTTCCCTTTTTCCCAAACCACAACTCCCTGGAGAAGGGCTTCTTCTACCCACCAACAGATGGTTTTCCCTTGCGTCCATAATTTGATGGCAGGGATTGGTATGTACCACTTCTAACAGCATGAAAAAGCCCTTCAGGGAAGCAAAGAATCAATTCCAATCCAAATGGGTTGGGTGTGAAGGAAACAGGCTTGAGATCTTCCCCTGAATGACCTAGATCAGAAGTCTTCCTTGTAGCCCATGTTTTTAACCAAGCTAAGTAATAGCGGCCCATAATGCTGTGTGATAGTCTCCTAAGTGGATTGAAGCCTCAAGCTTTATAGATTTCATGCTTCTTCTTAGTGCAGTTTTGTAGCGCGTTTCTCATCCCCTTTCTTTTTATTCCGCGTGTTACTTGGTTAATTGGTATGAAATGTTCATCTTTACCCAACAATTCCTGAAACTCAAATGCAGAACTCCTGGACTGTATTTCTTATTTACAACCCTGTAGCCTGAGTGACTTTCAATTTACTGTGCTGCTGTATGAGGTCACTATATAATACCACGGACCACTCCAGAAAGATTAACCCCAAGTGGTTTCCCAAATAGCTGCCACTATAAATTACAGTTTCTTTTCTCTATTTGATGGCATTCCTGCCACTTTCCCTATCAAGTGCAATAAAACAACCTCCCTCCACAGCCCTGCCACACGCTGGTGCCTCATCCTGCGAGACAAAGATGCGTAACCATGGAATTTGGGAGACTCCGAGCCATATGTATGGCTCCCACCTACGCTGCTCTGAGACTGCTGTTTGCCTTTTCCCTCTTGGTTCCTGGAAGGAGTTTTCCCTGCTAGCAGTTTTTTCCACCTTCCATTGAACTCCTGCAGGATTGCTATGTTCTGGGGGCTCAAATCATGATCCCACCTGGAATATTTAAGGCTTTCATTAAAGCTTAAAGGTGATGCAAAGACTTCACTCACAACTTATTCCCTCTTTTCACTGTAGTGCGCTCACAGCTAAAGCACAATGCTGGAAAATATAAATCCCAGCAGTGCAAAACCCAAAAGACAGATTTCCATCTCTTTTTCTTTGTACCATCATATTTTTTCCCAGGATTTTGACAGTCCTGACACAATATTTTTGCACCCCCAACGATGGCAAAGCTGCCTGATGCTGTGCCATCCAGATACAGTCAAAATACCCTGTTCTTTGCACTTGAAAATAAAGACTGAAGCAGTCTGTGTACACTCGCTATTCCAAAATTAGACTGCACATAAATTTAACATGTTCAAATAATGGGCTTGCATATGCAGACAGTCAAGCTAGAGGTATATTTTTCTATTACAAGTAACTTGTTAGAGAAGATATTTCATCTTCCGAAGATATTAATGGATACTCAGAAAGGGCCTTTTCAAAATGACAATGAACTTCATTTTGTTTGCTGAGCCATTAACACTTAAATCACTTTTTAGATTACAAAGCACATGCCAATGTGACATGGTGGCAGCAGCTCCTGAGCAGCCCTATCCCAAGCTATGAGCCAATATTCTTCCTTCTTAGCTTCTTACCTGAATTGCAAAGGACAGTTTTATATAGAAAGACAAGATCCTGAGGCAGTAAATGAGGAGGTTTGTGGGCTCTGAAGGAGAACGTGGGTTTATGGCAGCTCCAAATCTGGAGCAAAAAGCAAAGCAGCAATGGGACTAAGCACAGAGTAGGATGCCACTGTTTGGGCCTGGCATTGGTAAGAATCAGTCCTGCATCCAACAGAACCACAACTGCTCTGAGGGCCTGAGCATCCTGGGGTGCAGAAGGAAAGGTCCCAATGAGATGTGGTGGCCATGGCTGGGATGAAGAGGCAGTGAACTAGAACCTGGATGGTTCTTTGGGTGGCTGTTTTCCATGGGACAGACCCTTGCAGGAAGGTTGAGCCAAGGCCACCATAACGAGCCAGAGAAATGTGTATTTTTCCATGTGAAGCCCTCCCTCTGCAGATGGAGTCAGCATTTGTGAAGCCCTAAGGGGGTATAAACACCATGTCTGAGATAGCAGCTCAGTGGCCGCAGCACCAGATAGTTCTGGGAGAACTTAGGCTGACATGGGACAAACAGCTTGGAAAAGAAATGGTTTTGAGTATCCACATCTGAGGGATGCTGCGGAAGTTGGAAACTTAGAAAAGAAGGTCAAGTGACTCAACCACACAAAAACATTGCCTAAGAGGCCACTAAAAGAGCAGTTGCTGGGTATAGTGAGTGGGAAAAAGGAGTAGCAAAACTGGGCTATAGAAATATGTAAAGATAAGGAATGGATGGAATAGTTCAGGTTATAATGGAGACACTAACTCACTAGGAAGAAGAAACTCAACTCCTTCCATCCTGGAGGCATCCCCACGGCTGACCTCCCCATACCTGTGTACTGCAAAGTGAAGATCTCACCCCATGCCTACCTCATCCCTCTCCAGGTCTGAAGTTCACTGTTAAGAGCTGTGTCCTTGCTAAAGCTTTTCACTGGAGAGCCAAACCGGTGCAGTTCCAGTGGAAGCAGCTGAAGAGATTTCATTCCAAACACATTTACATTCTTATGCAAATATTTGGAAATAATCAACTCCCTCACTTACCTACAGAGCTGAGTTAAGTGTTTCCATGGGAACAGCAACTATTAACCACTACAGTTAATGTTTTCATTCTGGTACTGTCCAGACAGCTCAATGAAGATTGAAGACAGCTCGTACAAGGTGCTCTACGAACGTGGAGGATGAAAGTTCCTTGTTGAAAGGCAAAGATTAATGTTTCATGAACTTCACAATCAAGTACCAGTTCTATCTAGACCTGTAAGAACATGACCAAGTTTGCTTGCAACGAGTCCAGGAGCTTGCCCTACACCATTTAACCAAATCAAGAGTCCTATTTACATAGATCCACCTCGAATCCTACAGCACTTCACAGTCAGATAAAGACCTTAACAACTAGCCTCATAATATGAGAATCCCTCTCTATGCCTCAACCTCTATCTGAGTATAAATTTAACTTCAATACGCATGAGATTAGCAGTGGTGAGGCCACAGGGGGGCAGAACACCACTAGGGGCACCTTTGAGACCAAAGGGGTATATTTCTCCCTTCTATGTGGGGTCAAAAATCAAGTTGGAGCTTAAAAGACCCTAAAAGCCACAAGATTTTGGAAAAAATGAATGCACTCGGGCTGTTTCCTCCCCCCTCAGGTTTCACATCCTCAGCCATGGCCAGGATTCCAGTGCCTTTGCCACATGCAGGGCTTGAAAGCTGTCTGATGAACGTGACCAGAGCAGAAGCTGCCATCCCACCTAACCTCTGGATAACAGTGATGCTCACAGACGCAGAGGTACCAGACTGGAAACCTCCTCCCCATTGCTACAGGCTCTCCTGCCACATGGCAAGAACAAGACCTGTCTGATCCTCCTCTTTCACCTTTTAACCTTGCACTTCAGTTCTCCATTTGCTTCTTTAATACCTTTTCTTTTTTGCCTCCTGTATGATGAGCAGCTGGTTCACCCAGCTGAGACCATCACAGAATGGCAGTGATAGAAAAGCACAGCTCTAAAGGCAGCACATCCTTAGATGGGTTCCTCTCAAAGATTCACTGCATCAGCATGGAGTGGTTTGTGTTGGAAGGGACCTTAAAGCTCACTCAGTTCCAACTCCTTTCCACTAGAGCAGCTTGCTCCAAGCCCCTGTGTCCAACCTGGCCTTGAACACTGCCAGGGATGGGGTAGCCCTTTATCATGTTCATAGTAAAGTATTCCACATAAGGGAGCTCCAAAAAGCAAGCCTAAAGTGAGAACAGTGTGCCACAAGGTCTGTGTCTCCATGGGAAACCTCAGGAGGGTCCAAAACCCAACAAGGTTGAACACAGAGAGTTCATAGTGTGGCTGTCCAAGCCAGCTCCATCCCCAAGCCATCAAAGTGGTGGTTTTCCTGCCCCCATGAGCTTCCCCAAGGCAGCCTGTAAGCAACAGAGCATCAGAGATAGAAAATGCACTTCATCTTCCCACTCTGTACTGGGAATCTGATTTGCCTTTAAAAGGACAAGACTTAAAACAAGTGCTACGAGTCAGAAATGATTATTTCAAATCACTCTCTCCTCCCCCTCACCTGGGCCACATCAGGCTGACTCTGAGCATGAGCTAAGCACTGGAAGGCAAAGCCCTTGCTATAAAAGCCTGTGCAGTTTTAAATGATTGATGGGACCATGGGAATCTGTTTAAATTGCCAGAATCAACCACCACATAAATACATTGTAAGTTCTGAATGAATGCAACCAACTCTCCTCTTCACTGTTCAGAAGAAGGTGCTTGAAGAGACTCATTTACACACGATGACGGTGCAACGGTGACATAAAACCTTAAGGGGTAATTGTTCCTCTCCCTTTTCTGACACCCCATAATAAACAACCTCCCACCACAATGTTCTGCCTGCAACTGCCAGCGGAATGGAGCAGCTGGCACGTTTTCTAACCCTTTCAGGGATGTTTTGCTTCAAATGCCAACATGGCTCCATGAAAACTGCAGCTGCTGCTGTAGAACTGACGTGGCTTGCTCTAAATGGGTGGCTTTGGTGGCACATGTCCCTCCCCATGCTGTCCCCCGTCCATGCCACCCCCCTTTTAGAGCCCAGCCTCTGTTTTGGCAGCAGGATTCATAAAAGGAGCTGGTACCAGCAGTGTCAGCAACTTCCACCATCATCTAGGGCTCAGATGATGGGAGCTGCTGAGCTCCCCTTGCAGGAGGCAGTGTTTCCATGTTTACTCCAAGTGCTGCCATCCCAATCCAAGAGACCTGCGAGACAGCCCCAGCCTTTCTGATCAGCACCTTCTGCCCTTCTCTGTGCCAGGACTAGAGAGGGATGCAGTGCAGCACACTGGCTCTTCAGAAGATGCTCAGCCTAGCTGGGTCCATTAAAGCAAGGTGCCATCCATCTCACATGCTCCAAGCGCAATGAGCCAAGTCCTTCGCCCACCCAGGCAGCAACCCACACATAGACAACAGTCAGGGCAACAAATGTCCCCAGATTCCAAGGAGGAGGAAAACACAAACAGGTCGACCTTGATCGAGGCCTCAAAAAATTCCTTTCTAGGGAAGAATGAGATGCTGGAGCATCTGAAAGACATACTACACCTCCTGCCACACACAAGCAGCCACCCTGGTCCCGGAGAGGTGATGACACTCCCAAACTTTGATGCCAAGATATCCAAGTCCAGCACTCACTGATGAGCTGAACTATAGAAATGCTAGTCCCAAGTGATAGCTACAGACACTGAAAAGCAACTGTAAAACTGAGCTCCTCTTGCCTTCGAGAGCTGGTTTAGACATTGGTTGGGAAAGACAGGATGGGACGGGATGGGATGGGATGGGATGGGATGGGATGAGATGGGATGCGACGAGATGCAATGGGATGGGATGGGATGGGATGGAATAAGATGATCTTTCAGCAAAAATCACCAATACATGTATGTTTGCAGGAGGAAAAAGAAGGTCTTACCTGTTTCTCCCCATATGGGCAAATATTCATCCTGCTGTATGTCTAGCATGATTTCCAGTCCATTGCCTGTCCCACCCTTAACTGTGGTAAGAAGAGGCCGTCCTTCTTCTCCTGAGTTAAACATGTAGCATTTCCCATATTTTGTAAACACCTGCGAGGAGACAAAAGAGAAATAATATAATATGTTCCGTATAATCAACTCCTTTCCCACATGAACAAGGGCAGAGGGATGAGAAACAGCCACACACCACAGCTCCAAGGGAAAAGTCTGCAGATAAATCTAACCTGGTTTGATCATCTAGCATATGGTGTTCTCCTGAGAGAAAAGATTGAAGAGAGGAAGGGAAAGGTGGTTTAGAGCAGTGAACAAATGTCTTCAGGGGCTCACCAGAGTCGTATCATGTTGAGTTTCAAAAGCACATGTACACGCTGTGTTGGAGCTTGTACTAAAATGTAATGCAATTCATAGAATCATAGAATCCCATACTGGTGTGGGTTGGAGGGAGCCTTAAATCTCATCCACCTCCAACCTCCTGCCACAGGCAGGGACACCTTCCATAGAGCAGCTTGCTCCAAGCCCCTGTGTCCAACCTGGCCTCGAACACGGCAGTGATGGGGCAGCCACAGCTTCTCTGGGCATCCTGTGCCAGCGCTCAGCACCCTCACAGGGAAGAGCTTCTGCCCAAGAGCTCATCTCAATGTCCCCTCTGGCAGGTTAAAGCCATTCCCCTTGTCCTGTCTTTATAGGTCCTTTTCAAAAGTCCCTCTCACACACTGCCTGCCACCCAAAGGGAGCAATGTGAATGATGCTTGTGCTCTTCCAACACAAAAAAAATACTATATCCCATTAACTTCTCACTCTGCCACTACTTGGCGACTAAGAAAGAGTTAAAAGCACTTGGACAAATGAGGAAAGATTTCCTCCACCACTTTTGCTCCTCTTTAGTCCCGTTTTGGCCTGTCTCTTGAAAGAAACTCTGGGCAAAGCTCAGCTGGAGGCTCCCTGGCCACCACCAGCTCTGTAAAGCAGGGCTGCCACCGGTTTCCAAGTGGGATGGACATGGGTTTCCAATAGGGAGGACACGGATTTCAAAGAGAGTGAACCTTGGTGGTGTAGCACAGATGTGACACCTTTGATGGCAGTGGCACTGATGGTCTTGGTCACTGACTGTCTTGCTCAGCCTTCCCCCAAAGTGGAAAAATATATGGAAAACCAAAGATTAAGCCACAAACCGCTCCTATGGCTTGCACTGACAGACAGATGTGCAGAACTTCTTACTGTACTAAAAGAGGATAAAATGGCTCAGAGCCAGAGAGTCTGGCCTCCGCAATTGGGAAGCAACCAGCAAACATCAGAAATGAATATTCATGGAGAAGGGATCCCACCACCAACAGCACCCACTGGTGCTGGCTACGCTCCCACCAGGAATCACAAGTCACTAATGCAGTTGCTGAGCTCATATGACCCCATGATGACTCATAAGACTCAACAGAAGCTGGAGTCATCAACAATTTATTCCCCTCAAATATTGACACATGCCTCATAATTATGGATGCAGGTGGGATTAGAGATGTCAGAAATCGCATTCAAGTTTAAAACCTCCAATCAGAGCAAAAAAGGCTGCAGAGAACATAAAATATTTGGGGAGGGGGAATATGCCCTTTAAAAATAATTTATATCTGAGTGAAAATCTCATTTTAATACTTGACCTATTAAACCACTCAAGCTGGTAAGATAAGCTGCACAACAGCAAGCCAGTGTCAGCAGCCAGTGCCCTGTAGATGCGTTTGCCCAGATAAGCTTTGAAAGCAGAAGTCAATTTCTTATTAGGATATAAAAATACAGCAAGACAAAACCTGCATTAGCGAGAACGATGGGGAAACAAGTTTATCATGAGAGCAACCACGCAATGTAAATGCTGATTAAGGATTTAGATGCTGCTGTAGCCAGTGTTAGGCTTCAGCCAAATACATACAGGCAATTTTACGGGGCTTTTTATATGGCCCTTTGCAGCTGTAAAAATTGAAGTGTAAAACCTCCAGTTAGGGCATGATTATCCCGCAAACAGGATGTAAAGTGACAGCGCCCAAGGCTACATGTCTGGGACCCAATCCCATCAAAAGAAAACCAATTGCGACTTGGAAAAGGGATATTCCTCCATCCCCTCCAGTCCACACTCAGCACGAGACCATCAAAGCCCATGAAAGCTCATCTGTCACAACCTCAGCAGGTGATTCTCTTGCACAGTAGGAGATGTGAAACCTGTCCAGCCACACACAACCTGGGATGTGTTGACACATGTCTGGAAGAAATGCAACTGCTTCCCTCTGCTTCCCAACATCTGCTCCTCAGCAGCAGCAGACCCCAGGGACCATCTGACACACAGCTTAAATCCAGGTGCTGCTGGCATCAGCTAGCATCACTCCTGGGACTCGTTTCCAAGGAAGCCTCATGGTTTTCTGCTGCTCTCCAGAACAGAATCATTGAGATTGAAAGAACCTTTACAATCATCCAGCCTAGCTGTTACTCCAGCACTGCCAAGCCCACCACTAAATCATGTCCCTGCGTGCGACACCTACACATCCTTTAAATACCCTCAGGGATGGTGACTACATCAGTGCCCTGAGCAGCTTGTTCCAGTGCTTGACAGTCCTTTCAGTGGATAACTTACCTAATATCCAACCTAAAGCTTCCCTGGTGCAGCTTGAGGCTTTTTCTTCTTGTCCTATTGCTTGCTACCTGGGAGAAGAGATCGACCCCACCTCACTACAACCTCCTTTCAGGTTGCTGCAGAGAGCAAGAAGGTTCCCCCGAGCCTCCTTTTCTCCAGGCTAAACAACCCATGCAATTGGCATCAGCCCATTGATCCAGCCTGTCCATATCCCTCTGTAGAACCTCCTTCCTTCCAGCAGATAAATGCTCCTGCCCAACTTGGTGGCATCCGCAAACTTCTAAGGGTAGACTCAATCCCTCATCCAGCCAGCACAGATCTTCATTAAAGCTCCTGGCATTTATCCATCATTTCATCTCTGCAAATCACGCGGTTACTTATAGCTTTGTACAGCCAAATACCATACCAGAGCCATGACTGTGATAGGACAGAGAACTTGAATGCTTGTCCTAATGAGGAATCAGGCATCTTCGATGAATTACCCAAAGCTAGCAAGCAGCATGAAAACCTTGGGGCAGAGCTACCTCCAGGCTTAGTAGCTAAGCAAAGAATTAGTGCTAAAGAGGACACCAACATGGGGATACACCAGCAAACAGTATGGACAAGGAGAAGATCTTGAACTGTTGGGAATATACAACTTCTTGTTCCATTGGATATTCTTGGTTTCAGGCTCTTTTGGCCTCCCTGATAACAGGGAAGGATTCAAAGTGTTGCCAGATCATCAGGATTAAAGTACAGAGCTGTTCAGAAAGGGCTCCATCAGTTTATACTAACTGCCACGACACACCTGAGACAGTAGACATGAGGCAAAGCAGAATGATTCAACCTCAGTTTATTATTCTTTGGGGAACACTGCACTCCTTACTGTTACTAACGCTTTAACTCGCAATAAAACAAAGGCCCAGCAAAAGCCACAAACAAAAATACAAACAGGAACCTTGAGAACAGACTATAAAATACCGATGTTTCTTTATATTGATGGATCACCCGCTACTTTTGACAGCTCCTCTGAAAATCCCCATTGAAGTACGAGGGTAAACATGCTCAAAGTCTGTGAAATAGTATTTGAGTGACACAATGAGCCCTTTTTTAGTGTGTAAAGGGAAAAAAGCATGTCCTGTGAAATTAAAAAGCAGACCATGGGTATCTCAAGCAGGCTCCATGTACAGTACGGAAGATACAAGCATCAAGAGCTCCAAGACATCAATGTACACCCTGCTGTGTGTCAAACTAATAGTCCAAAAAAGACTGATATTCAAAAAGCAAGCAAGCCTGACCAAAGTAATAGAGAAAAAGGTATTTCACGGCTTATAACCAGCAGACACAGGACAAGCTTGTCTGCTGATGAATTATCCTTTCAATATGGAGCAAAATGATGGTAAAAGCAAGTAATTTGGAGCCCGTAAATTACTTTTCTAAATCCAGACAAAGACAAAGGCTAGAGCTCACTGGCAAGGCAAGACATTAGTTGTCAGATAAAGGTTCCAGCCATTGAAGAGAGTAAATTAGCATCCTTCACTACCATCTTCCCTGCAATTGCAGTACACATGGTTCAGAGACATATATATTATCAAGGCACATTCAACAGCATCATGGACAACCTAGCAAAAAGGAAAACAAAGGGGCTTTCCAGATAGGTCCAAGAGAAAGTGAACATGAAGCTGAAAGGGCTGGAGGGAATAGGAATGGGTTTGGGCAGGAACACACATGAAATGATGGGGAAATGATCCGGTTTAGGAGGAAAGGAGACCTTACTTCAGAGGGCTTGGCGGAGTGCTATATCCCCATCACTACCAGGTCTCCCATGGCACCAGCTATGCTGGCAGTGGCATTGAGCCATGCCATTTCACTCGAGGTGTGAGGAGCAGCACAGTCTGGTTGGCTCCATGTAAGCACATCACGATGGTCCATTTGTTCACACCCTGGCAGGAGGTTGCTGTACATTATTTGAAATGAAATGATGGCTGTGAAGAGCAAATTGCAATGGATGCCTACAATAAGCAGGTTTCTGAAGCATCAAATCCCAAGGGAATCTCTTTCAAAGAGAGAACAAGCCTCCAATTACAGCTTGGTAAAGAGGGAACTCATACTAATGGGAAAAAAGGACTTCATCGCCCTTCCAAAGTGCAGAAGGAAAGAAGGAATTAAGTCCTTATCTTGCACAGAGGGGGCCCAAGCCTAACCAGCCTTTAGGGCATCCTCTTTGTTGGCAGGGATTATATATCCCAGTCCTACAAGAACACTGGAGAATACAAAAACCTCAGAGACCCATGCACTGAGAAGGTGATTTGGTCAGTCAGTATCAAGAGACTGTAAGGCAAGGCACAGCTCTTTCAAACATTAACATAAACCACAAGGGGAAACACATACAGGAGACATAATTCGCTATCTTCACCCTCTCAAAGGAGATTTAGCCATGGATTTCTCTTTAAATCCATGTTGTCTATTGCTGGAAATCTGGCATAGAAGCATGTCAGACAAACAAAATATGATCCATCCTTCACGGTGTCAGGTTTAATCTCACAACAGACAAAAGTAATGGGGATGGAGCTCAGGAAAGCAGAGGCACAGAAGTTGTCAGGGCTGTGTTTACAAAGAGAGGGTTTTCCTTTCGGCCTCCAAGATGGAGATATCCCAGTGGGCTTGTCAAGCAGGGAGATGTTTCCTTGAAATCAGTCCAACGCCTGCCCACACCCTGCTGGGCACCACTGCTCCATGACTGCACGGGAACAGCAGGGATGTCAGCTCTGCTTTCATATGTATCTGCTGTTTTGAGTAAGAAGTCACCCTAGGTACCACCTGAGGCTAAGACAGAACATTAACGCCAGCACTAGACTTGCTTTCACAAACTAGCATGGACTGAATGTAACAGCCTACCACTGTGTCAAGCTGCCGTATAATGCGTAACACTCCTAACGCATCCATCTTCACCTTCAAAACCACTTTTTGCCACTGGACAAGACCAACTCCTTTTTTAATTTGTTTATTAAAGGATGGCATTAAGCATCGCTCAGCGGACCACAGTTCATCCCCCTGCATTCCACCCTTCAAGAACAGTTAAACTCAAGCAGCACTAACTCAGAGGCACCACACACTGGCACATTTAATTCACTCAGAGATATTGCCATTTTCTCCTTATCTGTGCAATCAGCCCCTCCCTGTAATGGCACATAGGGGCAAGCATTTATTGGTAGGGTGAGTGCTTATGGAGGGTCCTTAGAGCTGGCATAAATCACCTCCACAGCCCTCACTGCAATTTAGCGTGGGTTGAGTGGGTATTTAAAGAGAAATATAGCACTAATATTCTGACAGCAAATGAATAAACTATAATGGTGAAGCTCCAAATATGTGAGAATTATGTTGGTCCATAAACTAAGAAAACTGCTACCTCTTCTCTGATCCCCATCAATCCCTGATTACTTCCACACATAACAAAGCGATGCAGAACCACGCGGCAGGAGCTCTGTTCTATCAGACCATAAGGTATTAATTGCAGGAAACAGCATGCTCTCACAGAATTTCATCTCCCATATGAACACAAATTAACCCATGAACATTTCTTGCTTCTCAAGACCCGATTTGCGGCACACCATCCACTGGTCCTTCCATACCCTGATGCGGAACAGCGTCCTCTGCTTTTTACTGGTTTGGAATGGTTGGGGAGGAGAAGGTGAGGGTTTCTGAGCAAGAATTTCTCATGTTATGAAATCAGTGCCCCAGCACAAGCATGAGGGGTGAATGTGGATATGCATCATATGCAGGTGAAATAAGGGCACATCAGGCTGGGACCGTGGTATCACCAGGCTCAGGTTGTACGAGGTCAGACAAGGCAACAACCTGGATGATGCCCTCAGGAAACAGCAGATGGTGTGGGAAGAGGAGCATGGCAGGTGATGGTGCACTGTGCTCCTCCTTTGTGACCACCAAGGCTGTCCCTCCACCAGCAGCAAAGCATGGACAGGCTCTGTACATCCCAGCAGCAGGAGCCCTGGAGCCTTTTACCAGGTGCCAGCATACGGCTCGAAGGCCAGGATTCATTCTGATAATAATTACAATCTGTCTTCCTAACCTCTCCCCACTGATTCAATTAATGAATTGTTCTTCATTACCCTTTGCTGAGCTCCCTACTGAGCAGCAGCACAGCCCTGTCTCCAGCTCATCAGCAGCTCTGGGACTGGCGATGGCAATACTGCTGCATGGCCCTGCCAAAAACACCTTGAGAGCATCCAACAGGAGCCCACGGATCTCCCCAGCACTCAACCTTGTGAAGATACTTCTGCAGGTGCTATGCAGCCTTTTCATAGAGGGTGGATAAAACATCTGGACTTGAAATGTCAGTGTCAGATCCAAACTCCTCCAGATAAGGAAGGGTATCACGTACCAAATGAGTTCTTTGGAAAATGCTGAACAAGCATCTTCAGGTCTCACATGCACCTTAAAGCCATTAAGTAGCCCTGCGAAGTCAAAGCAGAGATGGAGAAATGCTCGTGAGCTGGACCATCCTGGTCATTGAGGGTACGACTGTCTCAAGACTCCTTAGCCATGGCCTTCAGCTCCTCTACAACCCTCCTGAGATACTGAGAACACAGATTCCTCCCCAGCCAGCGCCAGAAGCATTTTACTCCTTGCTACATAACGGTTCTCATGTCTGGAGCTTTTTAGGCTATTCCCTGCCTCTCTGCAGAGCTGCATCGGAGGGAGGCGTCAGCTCGTGGAAAAGGACAAACAGATCCAAATACTCCCGATGGGACAACTTCATCTCATGCCTTCTGTGAAAGAAAAGCAGCGACTGCTCCCACATCCTTACAGAGAAGTACTAAATGTTGTATTCAAAACAGCATTTCTCTGTAGCCAGTAAAGCTTAAAACCCTGGGAGGCTTTTACTGCTCATGCCTGCTGCCTGGAGTGAAACATTTGGAGCACAAGAAAAAGCAAAGCCTGCCTCCACCCAGCACATGGCTTGGGGTGATGCTCAGGACCACCGTGGCCAGTGTGAAGGACCATGATCACGTGGCCAGGTGAGGGTATCATGCTCCCGCAGCAAAAACCCTTTTAGCATCCTTTGGCTAAAGGATTAACCTCAGTGAGCCCTTTCATTTAAATCACTGCTCAAGGAGCTGATTCAGCATGAGAGTTTATAGCCATTATTTACTATTTGTACAGCTCCAAGCAGCCCCTCACTGCTCCAGGAAGGTGGTGGCACACAGAACCCCTCAGCACAGAGCTGGTGCTTCAAGCTACATGGGGACAGTAGGAACTACTTCAGCAACACTCAGTGCAAGCTCCAGGACCAGGCACAGAGAGAAACCCCAGCTCTTGCCATGAGCTGGGTGTATTTCCTGTACACATCCGTCAGCTGAGCAGCAGCAACACAGGTATTCAGCACAAGACATGAAGCACTGGCCAGACAGGAGCATCTCCTCCTGCATCCCTCCTCCAGGCCTGGGGGCAATCTTACTCCATCAGTGATGATGGATGAAAGCTCAATTAGTCCAAAGGCAAGATTATTTTATCCCTTCATTCTTCATCCAAGTCAAAAAGGGCCCAAAAGATTCTGATACATGTGGAATTTCAGGTTAATTCTCATTACATTTGCTACTGGCTTTGCCCAAGGATGTACTCAAACCTGGAGATGGGGACCATTTGCTTTGGAAATGCAGGTGTGAAATGCAGCAAGGCAAGAGGAGGAAAGGGAGATCCCTTCATCAGAGCAAATACAAGTGCGACAGGACACAAGGGAGCTGGGCAGCTCATCTGCATCGCTTCTTATATCCAACACTCACATATTTTGGTGGAGTCCTCCACCTATTACAGTCTAGTATAGCCTAAAGTCTGTTTACTTGTTACCAAAGAGCTTAGTCATCTGCTGGCTCCTTCTTCACAGTTTTACTGCATGTCACACTCAAGGAGGTCTCAAAGGTCTTTATGGGCAAACACAGTTTCCCAGAGCATCCCAGATTTTGTTTTTCCTTAAGAAATATAGAGATACAGATATATTCCAACTATGCCACTTGGGGCACATGAGACACAGACGTGACAGCCTGAACTAGAGACAGACCCCAAGCTGTGAGAGAAGCAAGAAAAAGTGCAATTAAACTTTTGCTTGCTCCACACCACCCCTCTGCTCTCTGGAGCACCCTCAAGCCAAGGGTCTGGAACTTGCAGCTGAGCACACGTAGAAACAAAGCCAATGTGGCTTGATTCAGTGCATTTAGTTGTTTCTAGCTCATAATAACCTCAGAAGATATCCATAACCAAGGCAAGGAAATGAGTTTGTTCAGTGCACGCAGCATGGTTTTCAAGTAGAAAAACATCCTTTTAATTAGCTTGCCAAGTGTATATATATATATATGTATATACATGTATATATATACACACAGATATATCTGTGTGTGATATAAAGCACTTGTCAGCCCCTAGAATGTGCTTCCTGCTCCAGCTTCACAATGCTGAGATGAGGATTTACCCACACCACAAAGACCCTTTTGGCACCAAGTGCTAAATCTCCAGCCCAATTACCCAACCCCTGTCCAAACTACACAGTTTGGTAGCCAAGCACCTATAGAGTTGTTTCTGCTTAACATAAAGGCAGAAGCACTTTGCCTCTAGCCAAGGCTATGCCGGGAAGGAAGAGCATTTGTTGGACAACCCTCACCAGCGTGCTGTGAAGTCATGGGAAGAGGCAGGAATTGCAATAATGCAAAATGCTGGGAAGCTCTACTCCAAAAACCAAACTTGTTTCTTTTCAAGCACTCCCTGGGACACTGCTCGACCACTCCGCTGCGCCTTCGCTCCCATTCACTGCAGTTGAGGCTCCCAGTACAGCAACCAAAGCTGCTCTGAAGAAGGGCAGACATCACACCAGTGGGAGCATTCCCTGATCCAAATGTGAATGACCCTAAAAGCACAGCACAAAGGCTTCCAAAAGTACTTCATAAAGTGAATTTACCCCTGCCCTCTTTCTGCCTTTATTTTAGCTTTGATGCAAGCAGCACGCATTGGTTCCTGCCCTCTGAACTAATCAAAGCCCTAGAAAAGCTGCCTAAAGGAGAATATACACACTAGGAAAACACCCAGGACCAAAATCCCTGAACCCTCAGCATGTGCGCACCACTCAGGCCCTGAAATTACAGATATCATGACTCCTTTAACAGCTTTCCCTTGGTCTAATTTTATGGCTCGCTTCACAGGAGTAAGGCTACCATAATCACGAGCAAAATTCAACTCTAAAGGTGGTAAAACCAGCTGCTGAGAAATGTAAGGGCTTCATTTTGTAATTAATTTGACTAAAAGCCCCTGTTCTTTAGCACCCTGCTCGAGGAGCTCACCTAACACAGATTTTCCTTCTCTCCATTTCAAGGAAATGATTTGATGCAATTTCTGCACCCAACAACATCCTGCACATCCAGCAAACAAACACATGTAGCTCCACTTGCTTTGCAGCACCAATAAGAAAGCCTATTTCATAAATCCCTTCAAGTGGACTTCAGAGGCATTCTGACATCAAACCTACCTAGAAAAAGGGGGTTTCAGGTTAAGCCACGCAATGCCTAGGCAGGAAAACCAAGAGGTGGCACATGGCAGGCAGCTGGGGAAGGAGGCAGCACTCTGCAGGCAGATGAAGGGCTGGGAGCTCAAGGAGCTGCCTTGTGTAGATGTTGCTGAGAGTCAGGATGCTGCAGGGATTGTGAGGGCTGGATACTGAGGACACAAAGCTGTCACAGCAAGGGACCTGCCTGTGGAAGGATGCAAACAGGGAGCAATGCCCAGCTGCACTCAAAACTTTTCACAGCCAAAACTGGGCTGAGTTTGAAACAGGGGTGCTGCACTCGGAAGTAAAGAGGCAGTGCAGGACCCAAATATCAGGCTGATTGATTAAACTACGTCGATGGAGGAACTCTTCAATGGGATCAACTCTTCAAATGCAGCTCCAAGTGAAAATATTTCATGATCATCCTGCCACTGGCAAAGCAGACCCACAGGTCCCTGGGGTGTGCAGCCTATCCCAAATGCCCAGAGAATAAAAATGGGCCCCACCAAAGCAGCTAAACCCAAGAGCCCTAGTCCAAAACCTTCCCCTGGGTGCAAAGGGGAGAAGGAGCACTTCTTGCTCCTTCTATCCCATTTCTTTCTTCTTTCTAAAACCATTTACTCCTGTAACTCCAGATATGCATCATTATCTGCAGAGACTTCTTACACAGAATCATAGAATGGTTTGGGTTGGAAAGGACCTCAGGATCATCCAGTTCCAACCCTGCCATGAGCAGGGACACCTCACACCAGACCATGTTACCCAAGGCTCTGTGCAACCAGGCCTTGAACACTGCCAAGGATGGAGCAGCCACAGCTTCTCTAGCACCCTGTGCCAGTGCCTCAGCACCCTCACAGGGAAGAACTTCTTCCTTAGATCTAATCTCAACTTACCCTGTTCAGTTTGAACCCATCACCCTTTGTCCTATCAATACAGCCCCTGATGAAGAGTCCTTCCCCAGCATCCTTGTAGCCCCCTTCAGATACAGGAAGGTTTCCCATGGAAGTTTCAGCCTCACCAAGGGAATCTGTGACAGTTTCATCAGGGCTCTGCATTTTCATACAGTCAGTTTTCCTTTCCCCCCCTGGATTTGCTGCCCTCAGCATTCCCTTGGCTGTGGGTGAGCACACACTGTCTCACCGCCTCCATCCTTTGCAATGACATAAGATACAGAAGAATTTCGGGAAGCTCTCTGCACTTTCATGTCTCCCTGGTGACTTCTTAAAAGCATTGCCAGATCCTGGAAAGCCTCATCTGCTCTGTTGAAGGCTTTTGCAGCTACTTGTTCCCAATCAAGTCAGCTACTCCAAGTCAGCCTTGTAGATATGACTTATAACTAACCTAGACTGACCTGGTGCATCTTGGATCACAGCAGCTTTCACAGCTGACCTGTCTGAGATGACAAAGCAATAAAGTACGAAATTGAGTCAGTGGGGGAAAAGCATCAGCTAACAGGGAATAGCAAGGAAGGGGTTGTGGTGTGGAGATGGACCTGCTTCAATGGGAAAGGCTTTCCTTCTTCAGCTTTGGCTGCCAGAAGGTGAAACACTGGCGCATCCTGAAAGACCCTTTTGTGATGCTTTCCCAATGATCACTTGCTCTGTTTCTGCCTTCAGCCTTACTGAGTGAGGAAAATCCCCCTCTCCATGCTTAGATCCACACCAGTGGATCAAACTGACCCTGCTATGAGACTGATGCTCCTACATGAGGTGGCTGCAAACTCCTGGGGCAGTGCCCGTCCCCATGCTCCTCCTGCTCCAGCACCACGTTCCAAGGCTGAGCTTGGAACCATAGTTTCACAAAGCAATGCAATTAAGTTCTGTGGCCCCTGCCCTGGCCACCACAGCACTGTCCATCATGGATAAACCCCATTTCTCAGCCCTTTGGGTTTCAACAAGAGGGAACATAGAATCACAGAATCATAGAATAGTCAGGGTTGGAAAGGATCTTAAGATCATCCAGTTCCAACACCCCAGCCAGGGGCAGGGACACCTCCCACTAAACCATGGCACCCAAGGCTATGTCCATCCCGGCCTTGAACACCGCCTGTGATGGAGCATTCACAGCTTCCCTGGGCAACCCATTGCAGTGCCTCAGCACCTGCACAGTAAAGAACGTCTTCCTCATATCCAGTCTAAACTTCCCCTGTTTAAGTTTGTACCCATTACCCCTTGTCCTCTCACTACAGTCCCTAATGAAGAGTCCCTCCCCAGCATCCCTGTAGGCCCCCTTCAGATACTG
>JASSUY010030379.1:0-33764 GCA_032466535.1 Forpus xanthops | reverse complement strand
TTAACCAAGCGCTGTGTGCAATAAAGTTGAAGTTTGCTGACGACCACCTGGTGTCTGCTCTTCCCTTCGCCGACAACTTACCTATGTATTTCTTTCATTGAGAGCTTCTCCTTGCATTGAGCAGATGTTGAAGTGCTCCATATTCGCATAGCTAAGCACTTAGCATGTCCTTAATTTTAAAAGCACAAGTGGTCTACCGCTGGTTAGCTGGACTGCTCATGTGATTTAAGGGAGAGCTGCCACTAGTTAGGATACAGCCAGAGTTTTCAGCATCTAAAACATGACCAATTGCTTATCCTGGGATAGTGTAGCAAGAGCAATGGAAGAATTTGTTCCAATTACTAAAAACAGTAGCAAAAAAAAGAGCCCAACTTGAAGTTATTATCCTCCACCTACTGGTTTTAAACTGATGGATTTTTCTTCACAATAATGAGGAAAGGGGAAAGAAAACGAAAAAAAAAAAAAGAAAAAAGGAATAACATTAGAGCAGCTTCATCCTTTAAAAAAAACCCAAACCCAACAATCAGGATATCTTAGCATGTGCAAATGACTCTTTTGTGCCTTTATGGCTCTACTGGACATATGCAGTACATGGGGTTTTTTTGCCCTGCGAAACAGTATGTTCTCTAGGGCTTGTATTCAAGTCCATGTGCCAGGTGCTACAAATACCTCAACCTTTAGGATGACCACTTTCTACAGTCCTGGACAAACTGCTTTCTCGACTCTGTGGGTCTGTCTCCCCTTCTGCAGACTCACAATAATAATGCTTATTTTTTTGAACACTTTAGGGCTTTCAGTTTTGATGTGCAGTACATATTTGTGGTGTTAGGCCATACAAAGGATCATTACAAACCATACTGAAGGCCAGTACTGTGGACCTTTTACTGCTCAACTGGCTGATTGCACTAGGCTAAGAGTCTGCAAACACAGATAAATTCTGTGTTTCATATTTTTATACGTGTTTTTTTTTAGTGTCCTGCAGGTATATTTAATTTATTTTGCTCTGCTGGAAACATAGTGAAGATATACTTTCAAAAGGCTCATAAAGGGTAAATTGTTCCACTAGAAATACTCTCCTGTTAGATGAAGCTAGTTTACCCTTTGGCAGGAATATACCTAGCTTTCAACTGCAGTTACAGCTCCTTGAGCATTTATAATACACATTTTAATGGAAAGAATTTCAGGCTCTTCTATTAAATCAAATTCAATGTCAACTCTGAGGGAGAAGAAGGGGTCTTTCAAGCATTTTTTTACCCAGGAAACATGTTACAGATTCTAAAAATAGTTTGTGCATACATTCATGGCAATACTATGAGGTAGCCACAGCTGGAGGGATGTTGAGCACTTTTTTAACTCCTACTGGCTACAGGAGGGCTCAGTACTTCACAGAATCAGCCTGGGGGAGAGAAGAGGAGAACAAAGTGGGAATACACAGCCCCAGCAGCTCTCTGGCTGTGCATGCAAACGTTTTGCTGTGAAACCACCTCACAGGAGCATGAAAGGAGGTTTCAGTCAGTGGCTCATTTCATCAAGGGCTCCCTCTCACCAGAGGTTTTCAGAAGGGATGATCTTGTCATGTGAATTAAAGACTAAAACAGGAGGAGCTGCTTTGCACATTAAATAAATCCTTTTAACAGGAGGGCGCACATAGTGGGAGAACCGACAGAGTGCACATTTCACACTGTTTGCAGGTATTATGTAAGTGTGGGCTGTTTATTAAAGCTCATTATTTCTTGTCACTGTTTGTGTAAGTGGATAATGCTTCAATCCCTCTTTCCAAATTATTTTTGGTACTGTTGGGCAATAGGTGAGCATTTTATTTATACCAGCATGACACTAGAAACCGAGCAGAATGAGTTAACTGAGTGTCTTTGCTAAAGCTCTGGTCTCCTGTGCTTACAGATCTGCTAGCTGAGGCAGTCTAGGCTGTCCATGTTTTCACAGCAGGAATGGTTTTCAAAAGTCACCAGGCAAGAGGTCTTTGGTGTCTCCAGGCTTGGGAGCTGTGACTGTGTTTTAACTTGTTAAATGACTTTGGGTCTCAAATAGTTAGAAGGAGCAATTATTAATAGAGTCAGGCACCTTGGATGCAATTTTTATTTATTTACAAGAGCGTAGAAAGTCAGCTTCCTGGAGCAAAGGAAGACTGGAACAACCAAAGAGTCTCTTACCCCAAGGAAGGCATTGTTCCCCTCCTGCCCTGTCAGACTTTCCAAGATGATGTACCAAAACTATTCAGACTCTTTCCTGTTGGAGTTTTCCAACTTGAGTTCTGGTGGCAGTATCTGGCAAAGGAGATACCTCCCCTCCCTGTTCCCAGCTGGTACTTCCTGCTTCATACCTTAACGCTGTCATTTTCACTCAGATCACCTGGCCGGCATAGTCACTGCAATACAGGAAACATAACTCTTTGACAGTGCTGCCAAAGCTAGACTGCCTTCAGATAAAGCCTGCCTCTGTTCTTGAGCTCCAACTTGGCTCCTCCATGAGAACCATTGTCTTTAGGTTCCTGCCCCAGAGAGATTCTGCAACACTTCTCACCTCAGTTTCAGGTGGAGATGCATGTTGGCTGGTTAGTGCCTGCTATTATTTCAGTAGTCTATTTCCTTTACATAGGTTAATGATCTAAACTGAAGCAATGAAACCTTACAACTTCACTGGTCCTGCTCACAAAAGATACTATTTTTCATTAAGATGAAAACTACTTTCTTTATCCCTTGTTTGCACTAGTGGATATTCCTTGTTACCTACTAAAAAGCTTATTGACAAAAATGAGAACTTCAACTACAAATTTAGTACAAAAGCCTCTTCCTAACCTGCAAAGTGTATAGTTCATGGATGTGTATAGGAAGAGGACGAGTCATCATGTCTCTGCTAAGGGGGTTGAAGGCCTAATGGCAAAAGGGAGCCCTAAAATGACTTTCAAACAATAACAGGGAGAGGTCTGACACATTTAGATGAAGTCCCTCCGAGATACAGATAAAGTCTGGGAGGCAAGAATTGCTGGGGACTATAACTGGTGAGGGTGAAGAAGGTACTACAGTGAACAGATGTAGACACTTGAAGAAAATGTATAGGTAGTGCGGAAATAGCTTTCAGAAGTCTTCATAGGCTGTTTGTATGTGACAGAAGGCAAGGATACCTATAATTTGCACTGCACCAATGAAGAAACCTGAAACAGGGCTCACATGTCACAGTGCAGCACAAGGTTAGAACCACAGGCTCATTAACCTTTAGCTGTGTTTCCAGCCATAGTTCACATCACAAATTTAAAAGGCAAGGGCTAACTGCCCTTGGGCTTCTTAAACCCCGTGCTTTGGCAGTGGCCTCTACTCAAATTCAGGCAATTTTACTGGATCACTTTGATTGTGCTTGCATCAGATGAAGACTTGAGAGTGAATTTTTGGACAGAGTAACCTTCAGAGGGCCCGAGTCATTTCAGCGAGCTGATTAACAGTAGATGGTAGCTATTCTGCATGTATTTTACATGAATTATATTGTTTACTAGTTTGTGAAAGTAAAACACAAGACTGGGAAATTGTTAGGTTGAACTCTAATAAATAGCTAAGCAAATGCATGCATTTCTGTAATATCTTATTACTCCAATGAGACAGTACGATCACAAAAGTGCAAGGGGCTAAAACACATACTCAGTCAGCATCCTTATTCTCTAAGGTGCAATTGCCACTAATTACTTTTGTCTCAAATCTTAAATATGGAAAATAGTAACCCTGCATGTCAGAATAAAGAATAAAACATATTTCAATAAAAACGTCTCTTTAAAGAAAGGCAGATGCATGTTTCCCATTTTTCTGCTGAAGAGCAGCTGCTGCACAGTGCCTCTTCCCATGCTGCATACACATGAAAAACCTGTCAAATGCAAATGCCCACCCTCTGTGTACCTTTAAAAGGGCACAACAGATACAATTTGTAGAGCAACAATAAAATGTGCTGATAATGAAAGGTACTAGAAAATGTTGATGTCCTTAGGGACTATCTGTCCTTCCTGCACATCCATTTCACATTACACTGCAGATAATCTTGTAAGTCCCACCTCCCTCCTCAGCACACCACTAGGCTAATACAAAACATTTATTTTCTGGCAAGACTTTTCTGGAGCCACATGGTAACAGATGATTATTACTAACCCAACTTTCATGAACAGATTTTTGCCCAGATTTAATGGCTGGCTGGCATTACATTGTTGGGATAGGAACACTCAGGAGCATATCTGAGTGATAAGAGACTGAGAATGAGATTAAATTGCAATAAGAACAAGCTTAAACTGTTGTGGGCTACCGACTTGCCCCTGGGCTATAGGTGGCCTGCTCAATGGCAGGATTTAAAGCTGTGCAAATGAAAAGTTTTAATTTTCACTCCAAAAAGAGGATGTTGTACTTCTGTACTTACTAGTTTAAGATTCTTTTTTCCTGGAACAGGATCATACTGCGAGAGGAACAACAAACTGTGTGCAGCATTAGGCGTACTTTGACCTTTTATGCTCCTAAAACTCAGGATCTGGCATCAGTATGTCAGCTTCAAACCCTTTAGAAGTAGAATTTTCAGCATAGGTTCATTTTCCATGAGCAGACAGTGACAGGCACACAGAGTCTTGTATGATTTGAGTATTTTAGTTAAGTTGGAAGTTTGGCACCAGTCAAACTGAAAGTTTAAAATTGAACCAAACATTTAATGCTCAAACCTACAGGCTGGTGCACACCACCCTTAGCCCAGCAGCAGCTGAGGATCTCCAACCAAGATCTTGCAGAATCCAGCTGAAGCCAGAGCTCTGAGAAGGTGCTGGAAGCCTTGGAAGTCTATTGGGTGGCACGTAGTTTGTGGGCAAACTGGCAAAATTTCTATTGCAAAGGCAGAAAATGCCAGTCAGAAGGAGCAGAAGTCAGATGCTTTCCTTCATTAAACAGAAGCAATGCAAAGCTGACATCATAAATAAAAGGGGAGTTACTCTTGAATTTCTCTTCCTAGAAATTTCACTTCCTTAGGATATATGGTTATTTCAAGCTACCACAGCAACTGTCAGAACAGAAGACATTTTATTTTCTCGTTTTGTTTTTATATGGAAGAATTGGGAAGACCTACTGTCCTGGTTTCAGCTATAACAGCTATTTTTCTTCCTAGCAGCTGGTGTAGTGCTGTATACTGGAACAAGAGGAGGGATTACAAGAGCCCGCCCTGAACAAAAAGAGATCTTCCGGCAGTACAAAGGTTCATAACAATTCCTTTCCTGTGTAACCCCACCGAATACTCTCACCAGCTAACATGGGGTACTCAGGAGACATCTAGCCCAACAATGGTATAAAAACCCTTTGTGTGGCAATCTAAGGTGAAGTGGATGGGCCTCTGCTTTGCCGAGAGCACAGGTACACAGCTCTCCTTGGAAAACATGTGCCTTCATGTTCACTTTTTCTGGTTGTGTATCGCAGCTCTGGGCCTAGTGCTGTTCTCAATGAAGTTGATTTAGTAGGATTTGGTGCTGAGCGCCTCAGGATCCACTCCAAAATCTTGACTATCACTTGTCCTGTTTTGAAAAATGCAGATTTCTCTAAAGAAATGCCTGCAGGTGCTATAGAGTGAGGCTGCAGTAAACAGGCATGTGCCTTTTTGTTTGGAGAAATGAGGCTCAGATCACTCTGAAGCAGTCATATGTAAATCATATGATGTGCTTCAGAGTGAACTAAAACCAGTTTTGTTATGTAGAAGTTAAATCAAGAAAATAGACAATTATGTATTTGAATAGGGAGATTGTGACATCACTGTATTTGTTGGTTTGGAGTTGGTTTACCACGGAGGCATGTATCATCTGGGTGATGTGGGCAGTTACTAGCAGCATGCTATCTACTGATTAGTATGATTCAGTTATTGAATTATGCACTTTACAGAAAACTATTAAGTGTCTTTCACCTCTGTGCCTCTCCTCACCATGCTTATTTGTACTGTCCAAAGCCAATCCAGCTGCAGTGTTCTCCAAGCCCTGTGTTTTGGCTGATAACCCATGTGATTTTGTCTCTTGGTTCTGCTGATTTTTCTGAGCAGTTAAACAGCACCTGGGTTGTTACCGCGTGAATTCCCAGCCTCCTGAGCCCCAGATGTCACACTTGGGAAAACTGCGTTAAATTGATAATACGTGATGTGAGCATGACAACCTCTGACCTTCCCAAATTATACAAACAGGAAGGGTCTCTCCTGCCCCGGGCCATGGCATGATACTGGGAAGTGTCCTCCCTCTGCCATTCCAAGTCCCCCTGCAGCAGAAAGCCCAGTGCCAGGGGCCACAGTCTTAAAGCAGAGGCCAGTCCGAGATAATGCATTCCACATCACTGCACTGTCATACACTTCACCTTCAGTATGTGTACCTTAACCTTGCAGCTCCTAGGCATTTTCAGGTATACAGGTACCTCACACAGGCTTCCTTACTTTATGGTGCATTTTTGATTTTGCCAAATAACCGATGCAGCCCCCGCCGGCTCTCCCAGTGCCCCGCTCTCCTCTCTGCGCGTTAGGACAGTGCTTGAGGACCATTGGAAGAGGAGGCTGTATCTGCAAGTGCAGACCTCCCCATCCCCCTCCGTATGCTATGCTGCTGGAGGCTCCCTCAGGGATGGCATCCCACCAGACTATTGAGAAAAGCCGAAGAAGTCCCGAGCACCAGCGGCGTACTTTCTCCTGCTTTTCCTCTCCTCAACGCACCTCCCTTTCTCGGAAGGGGGTCTTGGCTGCCGGGGTCTCGGTTTAGGCTTCCCAGGGCACAGAGGGGGCGCTCCTCAACCGTGGGGCTCTGCGGGGGGCTGACAACCTCGCAAATGGTGTAAGCAAATTTCCCCTTTTCCTCTCTCGGCTGGCCCGGATGGAAGGTTTTAAATTTATTAAAAAAAAAAAAAAATAAAAAAAAAGAAAGAAAAAGAAAAATCTTGAGGGGCCACTGAGAGAAGAAAAAATGTTCTCGTGATGTCTGTGGCGTCTGCGAAATCGTCCCGAGAAGGAAGAGGAGGATCCCGCGGGGACAGAGTGTGTTTGGCGCAAGGGCTGGGCGCTGGCGCCGGGCCCGCGGCCGGGATCGGGGGGAGGTAGTTAAGTGGCCGCAGGCAGCCGCGCTCCCCCCGAGGTGAACGAGAAGGGGCCGGTCCCACCCAGCTCCCCGCCCCAGGAGGGGTGAGAGCCGCCCCTCGTCTGGGGCTCGGCGGAGCAGGAGCCGGGGTGCCCAGGCCGGCCCTTCGCAGGGAGCCGTCGTCTGTGAGGCGCCGGCGGAACATCCCCCTCCAGCGCCGGGTGGCGGCACAGCCCCGGCGGGCAGGGCAGAGCCGGGCCGGGCATCGGGTGGAACCCCCCTTCTCCCTTCCTCCTCCTTCTCCTCCTCCTCTTCCTCCTCCTCCTGTTAACTTGGCCGCGGCTGCACGGGGCGGTGCGCTTCGCCGTCCGCCGACGGCGGGGGATGCGCGGGTGGCGGCGGGATGGCCTCGGCCGTGTTTGAGGGCACCTCGCTGGTGAACATGTACGTGCGGGGCTGCTGGGTGAACGGGATCAGGCGGCTTATCATCAGCCGGCGGGGAGACGAGGAGGAGTTTTATGAGATCCGCACCGAGTGGTCAGACCGCAACATCCTCTACCTGCACCGCAGCTACTCCGACCTCGGCCGGCTCTTCAAGCGGCTTCTCGACTCCTTCCCCGAGGACCGGCCTGAGCTGTCCAGATCCCCCTTGCTCCAAGGTTTGAACATCCTCCGCGTGTCCGACTCTCGCTGCTGAGCGGTCGAGTTCTTCCCCTGGGGTGCCGATGGCAGGGCAGGAGGGTGGACGGTCCCCCCTGGCGGAGGGGAAGGGGATGAGAAGCCGGATCCGCGGAGAGACCGGACCGGACGGAGCGGGAAGGGGGAGCAGAGAAGCTGCGTTTTGCGGTCGGAAACTCCTCCCAAGCTGTTGATTTCTGTTGTAATGTTTGTGGTGAATACGGGGGAGGGGGGGGGAGGGGGAAGGAAGGGTAACCCCGCAGCCGGGGGGCGAGTTGGGCGGGAGGGAGTCCCCAGCCTTGCCGCTGTCCCCAGCTGCGCGGCGACTTGGGGCCCTGAGCTGGGCTGAGGGAGCAGAGGGGTCCCCATCCGAGCTGCTCCTCCCCGACGCCTCCGGCCTCCCCGAGGCTTCCCGAGGGAGTGCTGGGGCGAGGGGGGAGGGAGGGTTGTTGGCAGGAGAAGGGCTGTAGCTGAAAAATCTCTGCATGTTGGTATGTTGTTTGCCACAAGGAGAGGAAAATAGACCCGAGGCTGCGGCGCTTGGCAGCGGACGGAGCGGCTCTGGGAGCTGGCATAATTCCTCGCATAACTTCTGCGAAACAGGGAATTGCACCAGCTTTTAGAACCGTGTTTTCCTTTTTCGTTTCTGAAGTGGATTAACCCAACTCGGGGGATGTTGCCTGTTCTCAGGGCTCTTTGTGCAGAAGGAGAATATACCTGTTAAACTGTCTTGGGGTTTGGTTTTGTGTGGGGTGTTTCTTAGGTACAGTTACATGTTTTGCTCGAAAATATTTCAAGTGTAGTAGAGTGGTGAGGAGCATTCACTCATCTGAAAATGGATGTGTATACAGCATTTCCCCTCTCCCCCCTCTGTTTCAGTAACCACATTAATGATCTGAAGGAATAGGAACGGGGAGAGACTGGTATTTCATTGTGTTTTCCTCTATGAGAGGATGATGAATTTCAACCTGCGCTCGTTTCACGCCTCACCTTGCTAGCGGGTCTGCGTTTGGTATCATCGGGGTGGTTCGCCACCCTGGACACGGGCGTTATTCCGGGGCCCTACCTTTGTGTCAGCGGGCTCTGTGCCCTGCGGAGGCCGGGGATCTGTCGACCTCCCCCCAGGCTGACCCTCCAAGGCTATTTTCTGGCATGTGTTCAGAGTGAGAAAAGTCATTTCCTTACAGTCCTGGCAGATCCCTGGTGGTGGGGTGGCGCGTGTTTATTTTTGGTGCTTCATCTAAATTGCCCATGCCTTTCCCTCTCTTTGCCTTCTTCGGGTGTCTCCCGGCGGTGGACTTTTCTCACAGCCGGGAGTGTGTCCTCCCGGCCCCGCCGGCTCCCGGAGCTCCGCCGTGGCAGCCGCTGCTTGCAGGTCCCGAGTGCCCTCTGCAGACGGCTGTGAAGGGCGCAGGGCTGCCGGCGTGGCAGCGGCCCCGCCAGCCCCTAGAATGCCCGCCCCGGTGGGATATGCTTGCGGGGCTGGGTGCTGGAGGGGGGCTGTCTTCCCCCAGCTTGTCCTGAAGATCCCTTTCCCATAACCCCAGCACTGCTGTGTACTGGGCACACTGTTCTTATACAGTGTCTCACCCAACCAGGTTGCTGACCAGGGATCTCAAGTATTGTGAAAAATTATTATGCTTTGCAGATGCCCTGCCTAAAATACTTCAAGCTTGAGTTTTAATAGTGATGAGTGTCAGTAAATTCTAACTAAAACGGCCTATTTATGTATGCTTGGCAGCTGGGCCCTGGATTTTGAGGATTCTGGGTAGATCCAGAGTGAGCCTGCCTGTGGCCTGCAAGGCACAGCACCTGCCAGGGTCACTGTGACTAAATATTTGACTTCCCAGGGTGCCATAGTCCTTTTACTTGTTGGCTTTATTGGGCTCTGCAAAGTAGCTTGGCAGCTGCATGAGGGTGTGTGCTGGGTCTGGCCGCAGATGGACACAGTACTTGCTGGTGCTGGCCTCTAGCCCCTCCCAGCATGCTCCCTGCCCTATCACTTCGGCACAGGAGCCCCTGTGCATCCTAAAGCCATTCTCATTCCTCAGTACCCTTCTCAAGTAAGTGTGGTTTCTCTGCTGTTTCAAGGCCTGCCACAGTTTTTGCAAAATATTAAACTGTTTTCACATCTCCCTAAGGCATCATTTTTTGGAGCTACATGGGATTATAGTCCCTTGCACTGGCTCTGCTTGACAGTCTCATGTAACATACACATGAAGAGCTGGGAAAGCATAAGCATCCTCAGGCTGCAACACTCAATTCCTGCCTACCACTTGGAGCCAGCAACCTTCACTTCTCCTTATCTCAGGAACAGGCGTACCAACCTCAGTAGAATTGGGAATGAGCAAAGCGTCCGTCCAGGATTAAAAAAATCGAAACCCAATATAAGCGGATCGTGATCTGTTCAGCTTGGTGAGGGGGTGCGGTTAACTGTGCAACAGAGACAGAATAAGAATCAGGAGTAGTGTCGAAGCAAGCACAGCGGGCTTCACAATGTCAGTCATACTCTGATTAAAATTACGCTGCTCCTGCTCTAAAGAAGATGACTTTGCAGAGTGTGTTTCTCTGCATAGAGGAAAGTTCATCACACCAGCATTTTAAAATGACCGGCCACTGCCATGTGTAACTTCACAAAATTGAAACGTAAATATCTTGTTTAGCTAAGTGACACTGATGCAAAGATCTGGATGTAGGAAGAGATTGCATGGGCTGTGTCCGGCCTTTACAAAACTTCTGTGGTAAGCATGGTTTCTTAATGTCCTGTTTAAAAACAGACATCCTAGAGCCTACAGTGAAGCTCAATGTACTTAATCCAGCAAAAACACCTGACAATATGTTCAGTCACATATGTTTGTGTGTATTGTTATATACATACAAATGTATATGCATATGTATATGAGTTTGTATATGTGTGTGTGTTTATCTTGGTCTTTCTGAAAGAAGGTAACTATTAGCTGTGGCTTTTATCCTGGAGGAAGTGGTAAAGTGTTGCAAACCAAATTTACATCGCATTGAAGGACTCTGGAGTCCCTACAGATTTGTCTAAGGAGCATTAAAAGGACAAGCACTATCTTACAGCTCAGACAAGCTGCAGTATGTTACATTTAAGGGATATGGTTGAGGAGTGAGAGCTTGAGCTATTTGATGTTATTAACTTCTTAAAAGAAGATTTATTTTTTCTTTTAGCATCAACAATATTAGAAAGAGTTGGTTGTTACCATTATTGCTGGCTTCAGCAAACTGCTCAAACTGAGAAGGAGTGTGTTGCTTTCCTTGCTCAACAACAGCAAACCATCCTCTCCATTCCTTTCTCCACCTTTGTTCCCTTGGACTGACTTCCACAATGCTCTCTGTCTCTGTATTTCTTGGAGCTACTGAGTGCTTTGAGATTACAGAGCAGAGAATGGGAAGTATAGTTTTCTGCAGTGGCTGTTCATTTTACCTTTTCTTTGACACTAGAACAGGGGAGGTCCCTGGGGGGAATATGGCATTCACACAATCTGGTCTTGTCTTTAATAACTAATAAGAATACATGGCAAAGTGCACGCTTGGCATCTGGAGTTTTCTGTGATGCTAAGGGCCAAGGACATTCAACAACACAGGACATCCTTCTAGTAAGCTGGTAAACAAGGTTAAATATATGCATACCTGCAGGGTGACTAAATGTGATTCACTGTGATGTTACTAGTAACTTGCTAGCATTTTGTGTCTAAAATGTGCCCATCCCTTGCTCTAGGCAAATGCACAGAAGAGAATCACAGAAAAACACAGGCTAGTTCACTTTTAGCAGAGCTATAACACAGCCTCATGTTGCTAAACTGTGTTTCTATATGAAAAATAAACAAGCTTTGTATGTAAATCAGTCTTCATGAGAAAAGCAGCACTATGGACTTTGAAGCCAACTTAGAATCAAAAGATTTAAAAATAATGCAACAGGCCAATAGACGCTGGAAGTGAAGTATAAACCTGGAAAAGTACTCTTTGTTCCTCTTCTGTGTTCTCTAAATGCTACTTCTAGTGGATTCTCATCTAAGATTTATCGCAGAACTTGATCCAGCTTCAGTGCAGTCAACAGACACTTGCCTCTGTCTTCAGTGTGGGCAGGATCTGCCCCTTAAGCGTTGGACCAGGAAGCCTGAAGAGCTCATTTGCAGCCTTTCAAAGCTGGGATTAATTTTGCCCTTGGAGTGGCCAGGTTTTTTCTGACTATTCTCCTCTGCCACTCTTTTGTTGCCTTTATCATCAGAATAGATGCTCGGGTGCTCTTCTGGCGTCACCACTCACATTGTGCCTACATGTAGCGCCTGGTCCTGCTCTCATACTCTGAGCCATCAGAAACTTTCTTCAGCCTTTTTTTTTTTTTTTTCCTTTCTTACTTTCCAAAGTGCTTATTTTTCTCCGCCTCCTTTTTTCCATGCCTCCTCTGACTCATTCTACTCTGTTGTGGCCTTTTTTCCCCTCACTCTCCCTTCTGTTATTTTCTCTCTGCTTGTCCAAATTGCTTTCCCTGAGCCACTTTCTGCTATCTTTGCTTGCCTCCAGGTTTCCCTCACCGTCTTGGTGCCATCTGTGATTATCTGTGACTCTCCAGAACTTTAGTTTCATTCTGCTTTGCTAGGGCTCAACTGCTGTCCATCTGTAGAAGTTCTCCAGTAGTGGTGGAGATTTCCCATAGAAACTTAGTGTCTGTAGCTTGCCTCATAGCGTAGAGGCAGCCACTTCACCTGCAGCAGACCCTGAGCAGGCCCTCCCAGATGACTAACACTGGGCTCTAGGTCTGAGGCTCTGCCCTCCAGCCTGGTTGCCTCATACAGGAAGCAGACAATCAGCTGTTTTCAGTGTCCGAGTGGCTGTGCTCCAGGAAGCATACATGGGAAGCTCCTCTAGGGCTGCCATTGGAAGGACTTGCACAACGCAGAAGGCAGTTCCTAAAGAGCCAGCCCAGGAACATTATGTTTGCTTGCAAATGTCATGTTCATAACTTATGGTTTTCTATATGCTATATTATAGTGTTGTTGTTTACAGGACCATCTGGGAGCTCTACAGAGGCAGCATAGTGGTTTCCACAGACAGCAGCTGTTCTAGTGCTGTGGCAATACAGATAAATACACCGCATCTATTGTGCTCTTTTCATTGTTGACATTGTCAACAGTTCATTAGTGGAGCTTGCTCAGAGCTTCTGTCTGGTAGACAAAAGATGCAGGTCTTGGTTATCAGGCTCTAACAGTGCTGCATAACCAAAATGAAATTGGGGCTTCTTGGTTTGCTTTTTTACTAGCTAGATTTTCTGGTTCATCAGTAATGATGGATATAAATGAAGCTGGCTGTCTTGTTGTAAGGTGAAGCACAAGCTGTCTTTTTGTCGTGGATAGAGGTAATGTGTCTGGGAGGATTTTGGTGGAAAGGAGTGGAAATGATGGAAATGAGGTGTTTTTTTCGTGACAGCTCTCACCTGATAAGAAATAAGCACTGCATTTTTCATCAGGCTTTGACTGCTATGTTTGCTTTTATCTCATGCTTCTTTGACATCTTTTTCTTTCTTGTGGTTCATCAACATCAAGACACGGAGCTCTGTGGGGCTGATTGTAACCAGGAGGTGTCACCTCCCGTCCAGATCCTGGGAGATCCTGTAACTAAAAACGGATGTGTGGAAAAACATCAGCTGGAAATTCTGGACTTTTCACCTTTAACTTGCCTTCCTCTTTGCGTGGGTATTGGAGTATGCCAGGGTCATCAGGTAGTCATGGTCACAACCTGTGCTCTGGAGGATTTCAGTTGGACAGTTGTTTGCATAGGACTTTGTCTTTATTTTTATATCTGCTGCATATGAACTGCAAAGGAAGAAATGGTCTGTGTTAGAGCTAGATGCGTGCTATGCGGGTTTTTGAAAGCTCCCTATCTTTCTTCATCTAGCAGATTTCTCTTAGTATCTTTAATATGCTCATTGCTACCTATTGGGACTTCCGAAAGTATGAAGTGACTTCATGCACAGTGTAGTCATACCTCTTTAAAAATCCTGTCCCTATTTTGTTCCCCAGCATCAAGTTTAAGAAGGGCATCACGACATGTAACAAAAAAAAAAATACCCACCTCCCTGCACCTCTCTTTTCAACTCTGTTGTATCTTTTTAGCTGCTCCCTGAGTAATGCCACCAAGAGATGGGCCTTGTCAGGGATACTGCATAAATAGTAAACCTTTTGTAAAGGCTTTAGACTCTGCTGACTCTTGTCATATTTGGTGGATGAATTTCCCCATGAGGGGAAGGAGCAAGTGTGTCTGCCCCAAGAGAGGGATGTGGTGGAATTAGGCAAGAGGCACCCAAGAATTGTTGCTGGAACTGCCATAGAGAGTCTGGCCAGTGCTATAGCTAGCTCTGGGATATTGCCTCTAGTGATGAGAACCAGATGCTGTGGAAGACAGCATGAGTAACCAGCAGAGAACAGAAAAGTGACAGTCCTGGTCTCAAGGTAATTGGAGATCTGATATCTCTGATTGCCTGTAATTATCTGCCTTTCTCTGGATTTTATCAAGACTTTGGACTTAAGGGATTCCTGTGGTGTTTCTGCAGTTAGTAAAGAAAAGTTGTGTGAAACAAGCTTTCCCATCTGTTGTTTCTTTGTAATTTCCTGCCTTTACATACCATTGAGTATTCATTTGTCCTTCTGATGACCTTTTACCCTATTCTCCTCCATCAGAGGAGGCAGCTGTAAATGGGAGCAGTTTTGGTCTTGTCAGAGTCCAGCCTGAGGGATTCTACTGTGGCAGCTGCTGGGAGAGAGAGGCATCATGGCCATGAAGCAGGGAAAGATGCCAACTGGTCTTGAGAGGAGGCCAGTTCAGCAGAAGGGGAGATGCAAAGCAGTACAAAGGAGCAAAATAGCAGAAAACATTGGGCTGAGTTACTGCCTTTCAGCCCTGATCCATATGCCTCAGTAGCTTCAGTACCTGCATGATTCTGTGAAATATCTATCCATGGGATTATTCAGAAGTCAACTGGACATGTTCCCCAGCAGCCTGATCTGACTTTGGAGTTGGCCTTTCTTTGGATGAAGGAGATAAAACTCTTCCATTGAACATCATTCTGTGATTTTGTATACATCCTCTCATGTCTGGGATCTTCCTCCTATTTGCTCCATCTTCATGCAAAGTTGTGTGTGTGTGCATATGGGTTAGAACGTATCTGAGGGAAAGGAAGAATGAGGGCACGGGATAAAAAGGCTGAGTGCTGCACTGTTAATGAATACTGTAACTGGGGAAAGTGTCATATTTCCTATTGAAGCCATACAGCCTGATCAGGAGGGGCAGCAGAGTAGAATTTTCCTGTGCAAGACAGCTTAAGTGTCTTGCCTAAAGATTTGAAATCCCTAACTGCTACTCAGGGGCTTGTGCAAAAGGAGAAAGATGGGCTCAAGATCTGAATCTCTAGGCCTTTAAACTTTCTTGCAGGTAGGCCAGCAGAATGCAATAAGATTTCTCCCTGGATTTATTTGTCACTCTTTTCACTAGGATATCTATTGCACAGTCATCCCATAGGGGATGGAGAGAAGATTAGGTGAGGTGCAATATTTTGATTTTCGTGTACATACTAAAATGCAAAGCACTTAGGAGTATTGCCATTCTATCTTGCACTCATCTTCAAAAAGTACACCTTGGCTTCTGCTCTTGCTCAGCCTCCTATACATACTGAACTGATTTTGAGAAAGTAGGAGATTCCTTTGACATAATTTGTTCCTCCCCTGACCACATGCCTGAAGTAGAGGCCTTCAGATTGGAGAAAAAGGGTTTGCCCACAGTTTGAGATGATGTATACATAGTGACTTGTACATAGCAACACATCCTTAGAAAAACAGACTTCTATGTGTCATCATTGAGAGATTGCATATGAGACATACTTGACCTAGGCATGAACCTTGGAAGGCACTAGAGGATTGAGTGCATTCCAAGGAAGGTGTTCATTGTGGACACTGACTGTCAAGACTGCATTGTGATTTCATTACAAGACAAGGAGGACATGCTGTGATGATTCCTGTTGTTTGGTAGAAGCACGCAGCGTTACCTGCAGTTGTCAAAATGTCATTAGTTGCAGATCTGGTGGCTCACATGGCAGGAATAGGACAGGCCTACCATGAATTGTGTGCTGACATCAGAAATTGGCTCCCAGTTCCTTCTCCTTCTCCTCTGCTAAGCTCGTTTCCTGTAATTTGCAGCTCTGGGCCCCTCTCCCACGCTGTGAGCCAGTGTGCCAGGTACACAGCTGCTGGCCTGCTCTCAGCCTCCTGCTGCTGTTCCAGCACCAGGTTCCCAGAGCAGGAAGGATGCTGTAGACCTCTGGTGCTTCATGTGCCGTGTTTTTCCAGAGACATGTTGCTGTGTGTAAAGTTGCTTGGTCTCAAACTGTGGGCAAATCCTGGGGCTCATTGTCTGGAAGGGGACAGAGAAGAGGGCGAAGGGATTGAATTAGGTCACTGACTAGGGTGGTTGTGCACACAGCAGACCCCTGCTGAAAGTGTATTTTCCAGGTACAGGTGAGTGCCACCCTGGGTTAGGTGATATGCCTGCATTGTCCTTCCTGCCACAAAGAATGTGGGCTCCCTTGTGCACAGGGTAATGAAATCTTAGAGGTTTGTGGTATTTGGCAACAGGGTTTGTGGTAAAAAGGGAGTCAGTGGGACTCCAGTTTATCTCAAGCCCTATAGACATTGGTGTTTATATAATTTAAATCACTTGAAATCAAGCACAGTATGGGTAACAAAACAGGGAGCAAAGTTTTCCTGGGAGGAATTTGTGCATGTTTTCCATTAGCAGTCATACAGGGACCAGAGCAGAGGAAAAGGCATGAGAGCAGTGTTTTACCATGACCTCACTAGGAGATTTCCCAGCTCTAAGCTCAGTTCTGTGGCATGGCTGAGCAAGTGGAATAAAGCACAACCATTTCCAGGCTACTGGTTGCTTTACTGGTGTCTTATTTTTGTTTTATAGTGAACTGTCTGAATAAGGGTTCTTTGGGTCTAAAAGCTCCAGACAGAAAGACAGGCACATATTTATAGTCCATGGGCAGAGATAACAGCCCCAAGACATGTTATAGCTGCTGTACAGATGCTGCATATGTGGCCAGTGAGTCCTGTGAGCTCCGGATGCATCCAGCTTGTGGTGTGTTTTTGTCAGGGTTAATGGATGGTGGAGATGCTGGGCTCTGCAGAGTCAGCTGGCGCATGTGTGTCTGTTTGCTCAGGTGTTTCCAGCATCTGGAGATGTCTCTGGCTTTTGGGTTTTTCTATCTCTGCCTTATCAAAGCTTCTGAACAGGGAGAAGAAGACAGGCCGGGGACAAACCACACAAAGTGAAGAGTAGAGGTGGAAAGCTTGGTTGCACTTCCGTGAGCCTTCTTTATACAAGTCCTGTTTCCTGCTCAAACTCAGTACAGTGCCTGGATGAGAGAGGAGTTTGAATGGGGCACCCTAGCCTGTAGTTTCTTGCTTCTTCTGCAAAGGCTGGGGTTTCCTGAGGTGAAGCCTTTGACAAGAGCAGTTCAAGGCATTCCCCACTGCTCACTTAATTATGCTGGCAAAGCAGAGGCAGCCCTGTATTCTGTATTGCAGTGTGGGAGAGGAAATGAGTTGCAGGGGAGGGCGAAAGCCCCTTTAAAGCAGTGTTGCCACCAGAGACTTCACCTCGCAAAACCACACTGTTCCTCATGCATGTCTGTGCTGTGGTGGGTGACAGCACTCAGTTAGCTAGTGCTGAAAGGGATCAAGAGGAGAGATAGGGATCTCTGCTCCTCCTGGCTGCTCTGGTAGGCATTGCCTTGCTCAGGTTAATGTGGCTGTGGGGTTGTGAGCAAATCCCTTGAGCTGTGGAATCACAGACTAAGACTTACAGAAAACCACAAGGACATCTGTTAACTCTTAAAAACAGAGACTTGTAGAGTTAAGATAAATGAGGGCCTTACAAACTTTGTGGCTATTGCAGAAGAAATGACAGGGTTCAATATATATATGCACATTCAAGCAGTTACTGTGTATTTGGACTGTAGATGTATGAAAAGAAAGGCTTTAGCCCAGCCAAACTGAATTCCCTGCACAGGGAATTCATGTAAGGTCAGCAGCTTTAGATCACAAAGCTGTGCATGTGTAATCATTAAGCACATGTATGGGAAGCTGTATCATTTACTGTCCATCCTACGCTGTCTGCCTTTTGGTTTTGATATTGCTAAATGCTGCTGTTTGAAACTATCAGATGTTGCAAGTCATCTGTGCCAGTTTCCAAGTCAGAGCGTGGGTTTGCATGGCTGGTGCCTTTCCAAGAGCTGGAAGGAGGAATATACCAGGGCTGGAAATTCCTGGTGAATGCAAGAAGCTGTAAAACCTCCCACTGGGTGATCTGTGACAGTGTGACAGGCTGACGGCCCTGTTGGACTTTTCTTGCTGCAGCATAAAAAGGCAGCGTGGAGCTGCAGATGCTCTCCCTGATTACTAATGAGAGAAAATCCTAACTGCTTGGCTGGTTTTCCTCGTGGGATGAATATTCAGTGTTACTGGTGAGGTATTTTTTCTTCTTCCTCTCCTTACCTCCCCCCTGCTCTGATCTGAATATCTTCATTTGTTTGAAAGTATCCCTTTTCCTGGTTTCCTGCTTCCTGAAAATACTAGTTCCAACAGTAAATGCTTATTTGGGAAAGGGTCTGAGGTCAAAGGTATATTTAAGTGACAGCGGTTGAATGCTGAATCCTGGGTAGGTGAGCAATGAGGTATTTCCTGTGAGGTGAGAGCTGCAGTGGAGTGGTCTCTGCTCTGCTGTGTTAGTATTTATGCAGACTGGATCGGGACTAGCAGGATAAATGGTGGCACCCCATGGCAGCTGGCACTGGGGTGGCTAGATCTGTTTTCTCTGATGTGGGCTATTGCAGGGCAACAGCATGTTTTTAATTTCTGACATCATAAGTGGGTGTCTAAGCTGTGGGGCTGTTGGCAGCTCTTTTTTTTTAGGGAAGATGAAAACACCTCCTTTGAAAGGTTTGAACTTTGTTCAGATGTGGGAAAGGAATGTATTTGTGGAGGGGCAAAGCAGATCTACCCAGGCCTGCTCACACCCAGCAGTTAGGAAAATGAAGGGTGCTGGTCTGCAATTGAGGTCTGTAATGTCCAACACAACCCAGATAATACAGTCTGTGTACCTATGCGGATGAGTTAATTCATGTTTCCAGCCTTTCAGAGAATTTCCATGCAAAGCTATGGACTGTCATGTACACTGGTCAAAGCAGGATACACAGCTTATATGCCTGCTGGTATGCTCTGCTCCACTGTCAGAAGAGGGAATGAGCTGTACCAGGGTTAGGTTGTATGTGCTGACAAAACCATGAAAATGAAGGACTGTCAAGCAATAGAAGGGCTTATGCAACGAGGCTACTTTTGTGGGACAACCATCAGGTAAACCTGGTTGCTCCAGAAACAATCTCCATTTTATTTAAAGCTGTAATTGGAGGAGAGCTGACAGCTTCAAAGTCACACTTTCATCTGGAAAGTTTGCATAGGATCATATCTTGTTGGTAACCAACAACAAGAACTGGTGCGGACTGAAACTGTGGATGTTCTCCCTACACTGCATGTTTGATTGTTCTTTCTGTACTCTTGTCTTTTCAAGAGAGAGATAGAGATGTGCTTAATTTAACATCATTTTAGTTTCTGAAGAGGTTGCTCACAGGCTGCTTTACAAATTTTGAATTTTGACAGTTTGGATTTATTGGATCTTTTTCTGCTTCAGCTTTTTGCCTTTTTTTTTTGTTTTAGTTTTTTTGTGGGTTTTTAGTTTTGATTTTGGCTTGGTTTGGTTTATCAGTGGAGCTTGTTGAGTTTAATAATCTGTTAGGTATTTCATTTTCATCTCTGTATCCTGCTCCTTGGAAAAGATGCATGAAGGTGGAGGTGAAATGATGACTGGGTTAGAAAAAGTAGGTTACAAAGATCAGAAATAAAAGAGCTGCTAGGGGGATGGGCGATTTTGGGGTTTATTTCTTCTCATATTCCCTGTACATTCACACAACTTGTGCTATATTTCCCTGAGTCTGCTAGAGGAGGAGGAAGTTACATATGTCCTGCACATTATACATATGAATTGTGGTATTACAGTTGAAGATCCCACACTGAGCAAAGCAAAATTAGAAACACTGTAATGCATCATTCTGGACACTGGACAGCATATTTCCACTTTAATCCCTTCTGCAGCACTGTGATAATTCAGTGATTAGTATATATAAATGTGTATATATATATATATACACAAAAAGTTGTTCTGCGCTTGAAGAACATGATACTGAGAAATCTTCTTTGGGCCGCTTGCTGCAGCTTACATGCAGAGAAATAAAAGACTGCCCTCAAAGCCTTTTGTTTAGCTTGTGTTTAGTTCTTTTCCTCTTATCTGTGAATTGTGGTGTTTGGGTTCTTTCTTGGGTTCTTTTGCTTTGTATTGACAGGAAAAAGCATTAATCATGGTATTTGGAAGAAGAAAACAGGCTGTTTGATTATCACTGCTGGGAATGCTGTGTAGTGAAACTGTGGGTGAGGGCGTAGGTGGTTCTACTTCTGCTTGTCTTGCAACTCTTAAATATGATCATAAACAGCTGAATCTGTTTTCAGGCTTACACTCTGCTTGTAACTACACTCATCTCTCTTTGGGGTACATGCTTTGTATCAGTGTGGGTTAAAAGACATTACTGGGAGGCATGGTATCTGAGGTTATTCCACACCTTTGCGAGTGGCTGCTTCTGGCTGCTGAAATGTGTGTACACATGGAAGCGTGCTTTTGTTTGCACTTATGGTCTCTCTACTTTGTTTCTAGGGCTCATCACAATAAAAGAAGCCCATGATATAGAAGCCAGACTTAATGAGGTGGAAAAGCTTCTGAAGACTATTATAAACATGCCATGGAAGGTGAGTAAGTCAAGTTCCACATTTAGCCCATCTTGACTCCTCCTTCATGGTGATTTGCACTTTCATGAAGATTAGAAAGTGATGGGTATAGCCAAACTCTGAAAAAAAACCAGCAGGTTATTCTGTATCTTGAAGAATTGGTGAGTGCCAGAAATGTGTGATGGTGTCTCCAAGCTATTGCTTGTAATAAGTGTTCCTGATGTACTGAGAAAGAGTGGAAAGGGGAAAGAGAGACAAAACAAACTACTGACAAAAAATGGGTTTCTGTTTCTTTTTGTCTTTTAAGTATTCAAGATCTGAAGTTGTCCTCACGTTCTTTGAGCGATCTCCTTTGGACCAAGTTCTAAAAAATGACAATGTCCATAAAATTCAGCCAAGCTTTCAAAGTCCAGTTAAAATATCAGGTAAGAGTTCTTAGCTTCCTCCAGTCTACACAAGAATTGCAGAATAAAAATTACTTTATTTTCTGTTCCCCTTATTCTTTCTCCATCAGCAATTCCAAAGATACTTCTCAATAGTTTGCTTTATGATACAGAACATAAAATTAGACATGATATACTATGCAACATGCATTCAGGCAATAAAATGGCAGGTGAAATCTAAGGCTGATTAAGGCAAAGAAGTGGACGTGAGGAAAATGCAGTCCTCACTATCATCATGTATGATAGTGCTATTACCAACTAGGAATGAAATTTTGAGACTATTGACACGCTTTGGTAAAAATGTAAGCTCAGTGCTAAGTGACAAGCAAAATCAGCAGTGAGCATACCTGGTATTATTAGGAAAGGAACACAGCCCCATCTTGAATAGAGTATGCAATTCTCTTTTCTCCATCTCAGAAAGGATATAATAGAATTTAAAAGCATGCAAATAAAGGACAAGGATTCACATTATTTAGCAGCTTCTGTAAGAAAAAGGTTAAACAAAGAAGGACACTTCAACTTTGAGAAGAGATGACGGAGTGGGGGTATGATGGAAGTCTACAAAGCTGTGAATAGAAGGAGGTCAATTACCCTGTACTTCTCATGAAACAAGAGCTATAGGTCATCCAATAATGTTGAGAGACAAGAGGCTTTAAACAGATGAAAGAAAGGTTATAATATCGTTTTGTTTCTATATGGAGCACAGTTGAGGAGTGGAACTCATTGTCATAGCATATGGTGGAACTGAAAGCATAAATGACTTCAAAAAGGAACTAGACAAGCAAGTGGAGGGAAAGTGCGTTGAGACTTGTCACAGGTGGAGACAGAAATTTTCTAAACCACAGATTGCTAGTGGGTGAAATGGAGAGCAGTATTACTCTATCCTTGTCTATTCTTTCATCCTTTTCCCTCTTCATCTGCTACTGACCATACTTTAAAAGTTTGTGAGCTTTAGGTATGCTTGGTTTTGTATTTCTATGCTGAAACATTTTGGCTGAGCCTAATGGCAACTGCTGTTTTTGTGTCATCAAAAGAGTGTATTTCAGAGAGTGAAATAAAGTCAAACACTACATTGTCCTCTAAAGTCTGTAAAGTGCTTAGCATAAAACTAGTATCAGTTTTCCTAGGTACTAACAGTGTGTCAGTAATGGCCAATCAGTGTGTCAGCATGCTAAAGGCATAAACAGTGTGTCCTGAAGGATTGGTCTTATACACAGCATAGACATGTTGTAATTGACCCCAAGCTCTAGTTCTAAGTGAACTAGTCCTCCTTTAAATAAATACTTTTTAAATTAAATGGCAAGTGGTTTACAAGCCCACCAGTAGCTCCTTAGAAGTGTACTGCATAATACAGAGCCTCAGTGACAAGTGTGGTCGTGCCAGCCTGTCTGGGCCAGTGCCTTCTTGTAGGGCCCCCCTCAGCCCAGGCTACACTGCAGCACAGAGATTGTAAAGAAAAGCCCTCAGGGCTGTACTGCAAAGTGGGATGATGCAGGTCTGGCTTCCAGGAACAAGAGAGAGAAGCTGACATGTGTGCCTCATGCCCCATCTGAGGCTTGGGAGGTTTAGATGTTACCTTAAGTTAATGTGGAAATCTCGGGTTAAATTCCTCATATGTGCGTTCCTGACATTAGTCATCTTCCAAAGAGTGCATGTGATTACTTGTTTTGCTCCTGAACACCAAGATGTGTTCTTAGCTCTGACCCTGAAGAGCATATTCACTTGGTTTTGTCTGAAATACATTGCTGCTTTGTGAGAGTGGAGGAGCAAAGTGGGTCCTAGCACCTGCCCATTATGAAATGAAAGATTCCCAAATTATATGCTGTAAAAATATTTCAAAGGGTGGCTGCTGTCAGTGGCACCTTGCAGGGTTTGTTTGTTTGTTTGTTTGTTTGTTTGTTTTCTAACGGATAAATATAAAGAATAAGTGTATTTGGAATTGCATTGGTTAGAAAAGACATTATATGTATTTGGAATTGCAGTATTGCTCTGGCTTAGGGCCTTTTGCTGTTTAGAAGGGTTTAATACAATTCTGGGGAGGGTGTGTACCCCTTAGGGCACATGTACTCTGTGTCTATGTGACTTAACATGTCACATGATGGGTACAACAGAGAGAAGATAGTCAAAGTAAATCATAGACTCATAGAATGGTTTGATTTGGAAGGGGCCTTGAAGCTCATTTAGTTCCAACTTCCTGCCATGGGCAGGGACACCTCCCTTGCTTAAAGCCCTATCCAACCTGGCCTTAAACACTTCCAGAGATGGGGCAGCCACAGCTTCTCAGGGCAACCTGTGCCAGCTCCTCTCCACCTTTATAGCGAAGGATTCTTTCCTAATATCTAATCTAAATCAGAACAAGAGGGCTTGGCTGATGGACAGAACCTATCAGCAAAGGGAACCCTCCTGCAAGCCTGGATATAGAGAAGCTATGGATGCCATGTTAGCTGAATAATCACATGCTTTGTTTTAATTCTGAATTAATTTTGGTAGAAATGAGTCATAATTAATTGATTGGAGGAAGATTTTCCTACGTATACAGCTATCCAAAAACATCTCGTGGTAAATCGTTTTATCATTTAAGTTCTTGCTGCAAAGAATTTAAGAACATAGGCAGAAATTTGATGATGAATTCGTATTTGACCCGTCTGCATGTTGCGCCCTGGAAACAGTTTCAGTGTCCGCAAGCGTCGTCAGTAGATGGCGGTAGATGTTAGCGTCTGAAGCCACTCACCCAGCAGTGAAATGCTGTAACTCTTAGGTCATGTCAAGAACATTAGGGAAACACTGGCATTCATGTTAGTCAGAGTGCAGCTTTCTACGTGGCTTGCAGATTTAGAAAAGCAGCCAAAAAAAGTTTTGTATTTTTTTGAAGAAAACCAGAACTGTCCTGCACTTGGTCCTGCTTAGAGTGGTAGATAATGGGGAAGAGAGGGCCACCCTCTCAGGTGGAAAACTGAATTTGAATTAATAGTACAAGTCTTATTCAGCAGTACAGTGTTGTTCAAAATGAGTCATGAGTGAAGAGTGATTCTACTGGGATTCAGTGTTCTTACCACCCCTAAACCTATTCTGCTAAAGTGAGTTGTAGTAAAATACAGACTGAAAGTCAAAGTTGACTTTCTCAAGAAACACGTTGAAGTGAGTTCTGGGCTTACCTTAATGTAGGAACATGTAAATGTACACTTGAAAAGATTCCCTCCTTTCTTCTTCCTGTCTTATCTCCTGCTCAGTACTTGAACTCATTACTTACAGTTGAAATTTGTTTGAGGATGTTTTGTGTGTGTCTTGCGTCTATCATATTTTTTGTCACAGACTAATTTCCTGTTGTTTATGCTGATAACAAAGCTGTAACACAGGGTTCTCAGACCTTGAGACACTTACTTAAGTCAGTGCTGATTTGTGTAAAGATGTATATTCGTTTTGTGGTGGCCACAGCTTCATCTAAGATTGTGTGAAGAAAATAAATCCTTGTGGCTGGCAGAGTTTGCCTTTCCATCTAGCATAAATGTGAACTGACTTCTTATTCACATCAAATACTATTATTTAGTTATAAACTCTCCTGATGGTAATAAATCAGTGGAGTTAAGTGTGTTAGCTGTTCTTGACTGAAGACTTCTTACACAATGAGAAACAAATAAGCAGAGTTGAAGGCTGTATAGAAGATGGTATTGCTTTACATGACTTAAGGATGGTGGTTGAATTAACTTGGAAGATCACTTTTTATTTCCTTTTTCTTGTGTTTCTGATTTTTGCTTAACTACCTTGAGCTTGTGATTGTCTAGTAAAAATACAATTATATTTTGGTACTGGTAGGTTGCAATGTATGGATGGGTCACCATTCTCCTGAGGGTGATGGGAATTTTGCCACTGGCAATAACAGCTGAAACTGGGCCTGAAATTGATTATGTGCATAAAATTGCTTAAGCACTGGCAGTTTGCAGATTTAAGAAGCTGTGAAACCAACTCTTTTTATTCCTGCTTTCATGTGCAGATCTTCAATGTCACGCACACATCTCAGTTCCTAACCATGTCAATTACATATGATATGCAGTTGTTTTCCAGTTTTTTTTAATTCTCATCTTGTTCCTTTTCTTCTCCTGACAGAAATTATGCGATCAAATGGGTTTTGTTTAGCCAACACGGAAACAATAGTCATTGACCACAGTATACCCAATGGAAAAGAGAAGCACCTGGATGTAGATTCAGCAGAACACTTGTAAGTGGGGTTTGTACATCAGTAATATTGTCAGCTTCGGATAAACTGAACCTTTCCCACCCCCCACCGCCCCAGCAAAATGTAATTCTCTGTTTAGGAGCAAGACAGGTACAGCTGTCATTCTGGCTAATTAAATATTACTAGGCCTGATTGCTAAGACTTCACAGCTCTTTCTGTTAAAATGAATACAATGGCTGTTGGTGAGAATGATTGGCACCAAGGAGCTTAGTCTTCTGTATATGAAAAAAAGCTGTGTGCTGCCAGGTGAGAATAGTTTTTTTTCTCTCATGACTGTGATGAGAGCTGGCTTGAGCTCCTTACAAACATCCTTACAAATGGAATAACCTAAGACAAAGAATATGCTTTATTTGGGAAGCAAAACACCATCCTCAAGAGGGACACACATCCCTGAACGTAATCAAAGGAAGTTCAGCAGCTGCTCAGATGCTGTGATGCAGGGACTTTGTGAAGCTTATGTATTTCAGCATGGCAGGGAGAAGTTAGACTAGTCTTATTTGTATATTCTGCCTTCCAATGCATGTAGGTATTCTGGGGTCAGAGACCAGTAACCAGGAGGGCTTTTATGCAGGTCATAAGTTAAGGACTGTGTTGACAGATGTGTACTGATAGAAGTCTACTCCTACAGGTTTCTGTCATAGCAAGTGATTGATATTTCAATAAGCTTCAGGTAGTGAAGCATTTAAATATTTTTAATGAGAAACACTGACCTACTTTTTCATTAGAGCAGTCAAAATGATGGAAACAGAATGCTAACAGCCTTATGAGGGCTTTATCTTTGAATGCGGCGCTTTATCTTGCCACAACTGAAATGTGGCCATTGCCAGTCTGTGGAAAGGTTTATATCTTGACAAGATTTTGTCAGGGGTTGAGGTGTATCTCTGACTCCAGTGCAATTTCTTGAAACCTTTCTATTAATTTATCACTTAGTGGTTTGAACTTTGACCTTGCTAAGAGCATCTAGGATTATGAGCTTGCGTTAATGAGGTTGAAGCAACACACTGGAGGTAATTCTGGAAGGCCAGTGTCTGGAAATTAAAGTTGCTGCAGCCCAAGCAAAACTTACTGGTCTGAATCAAAACCTGCCATTATCTGAAACTGTCATCCCATTGAAGTCAGAGACTATTAAGGGCAAAAAAATACTAACATAAAAACTTTGGTAGGCATGGTTTCCCAGAAACTGCAGTGGAAGAAATAAGTCTAGAAGAACAGCCTGGCTTTGTGCATTTGTATTTTATCTTCCCTGAAGGAAATTAAATCGAGAGTAAAGAAATCAATAAGTTTTAAATATCTGTTTTATATGTTTCCCTAGATTTGCCCATCCTGTAGCTGTCCTGTGTTGTTGAGGGGTAATAGCTAGGAGATAATAGCATTTGTGTAGCACAGCTGTTCTGTGAAAATTGAACTTTTTAAAAAAGCAGCAGTTATCTATGCTGTTACTTTCGATGTAGGTTAGTAGACTAGAAAGAAAGCTTTAAAATCTTTTAAGATCTCATGCAGTTCCTTTCTGGTCTGCATAAAATTGGATTTGTAGGGTTGATGTCTTGTATTCTGAAATCAGTCAGTCCCTTGTGGACTTGTATGTCCTCTGATGGGGACTTTTTCCTCAGCATTGAATGCTGTGTAACTTCTATGTTTTGACGACTGATATATTTGAATCAGATTTTTTGCAAAGCAAATCTGTATTTTTTGGGAAGCACTTGGAATTTCAACAGGTAGCATTCATTCCCCGATGCCCTGCTGCACTGCTTAGCTGTTCTAGCCTGCAGTGCTACCTGCCCAGTGTTCCATCACCTGAAAAGTCTCATACTCCTTGCAAAAGAAACTATAGCATTTTTGCAAGTTGAAGTTGTTTATTCTTGTTCTGAAGTAGTTGCTTTCTGCTTCCTTCATTTTCTAATTTTAGTTGGCAGTACAATGTACTGTTGGAAAATGTCGTGAACACAGTGTGCTCAGCATTCATATGGCATAAATAGTCCTTTCATGTGTGGTTCTTGGAGTCCTTGGTGTTCCTTTTGAAAGGAAAGGTGGTAAATTACTGACTGGATGGCAGAACCCAAAGAGTGCCGGTAAATGGTGTCATATCTAGTTGGTGACTGGCCACTAGTGATGTCCTCAGGGCTCAGTATTAGGGCCAGTATTGTTTAATATCTTCATTGATGATCTGGATGAGGGGATTGAGTGCACCCTTAGTAAATTCACAGACAACACCAAGTTGGTTGGGAGCATTGATCTGCTGAAGTACAAGGAGGCTCTGCAGAGAGATCTAGGCAGACTGGATTGATGGGCTGTGGCCAATGGTAAGAGGTTCAACAAGGCAAAGTACTGGGTCCTTCATTTGGGCCACAACCCCATGCAACGCAACCAGCTTCGAGAAGAGTGGCTGGAAAGCTGCTTGGCAGAAAAGGACCTGGGGGTGCTGACTGATGGCTGAAGAACATGAGCAGCTTGTGCCCTGGCAGCCAAGGCAAACAGCGTCCTGGCCTGTATCAGAAATAGCACAGCCAGCAGACCCAGGACAGTGATCATCCCCCTGTACTCACCACTAGAGGCTGTACCTTGAATACTGTGTTCAGTTCTGTACCTCATTACAAGAGAGACATTGAGATGCTGGCGCAGATGCCAAGGAGAGGGTTCCACCAGTGGATCTGGTGAAGGTTTTGGAGCACAAGTCTTATGAGGAACAGATGAGGGAATAGGGTTGTTTATTCTGGAGAAGAGAAGGCTCACGGGGAACCTTATTGCTCTCTACAACTACCTGAAAGAAGGTTGTAGTGAGGTGAGTGCTGCTCTCATCTCCCAAGTAACAAGTGATAGGAGGAGAGGAAACAGCCTTAAGTGGTGCCATCAATCCAACCTGTCTAGCTCCCTCCACAGAATTTTCCTACAGTCAAGCTGATGAACACTCTTGCCCCACTTAATATTAAACGGAACAGGCACCAGTATTGAGCCCTGGTGAAGACCACTTGTGACCAGCCACCAACTAGATTTAACTCCACTCATCACAGCTCTTTTGGCCTGGCAATAAGTTTTTTACCTTGCAAAGAGTACACCTGTCCAAGCTGTCAGCTTCTGTGTGCCTTGCTTCCCTCTTCTTCCTGACGAATAAGAGCAGCAACTCCAATGCATTAATAACAGAGATTGAAAGGATGAGGAAGGTTATCTTACAGCACAAGAAGTGTCTGTCAGGGTACTTTGAGGAAAAAGTAGCATGGGCACCAGTTTAGGCATTTAGGAATCTGACTGGCCATAGTAATTTGCAAAGTTTATTTAGCCAAAAAGACCTGTTGGGGACAGGACACAAGCATTTTGACTGTTGGGTGTACCATGCAGCTGCTAGCTGTAGTAGACAGTCCTGGTTTATTTGGTTTGGCTTCATTTGAGTAATCTAGACAGTGCTTTGCAGACTCTGTGCCCATGCTTCCTTTTTGGTGGCAAGGAAGGCTTTCTGTGTAACCACAGCATGTGAATGCAGCTGCTTTGTACCTCACATACCACTTGTAGTACCTTATCAGTGAGGCTGAAGAACCACAGAATCTGTGGGCCCTTCCTGCTGTAATAATTAGTTTTATACAATTAACAAGAGGAGAGCAGAATCTGAATAACTTTCTTGACTCTTCTGCTTTCTTCTTTCTGCCTGCCCCACTGATATGCATAATCTGTTGTTTCTGAATCACTAGCAGTCCATAAGACAGCACAACGTGACTTATGAAGTGTTTGCAAGATACCAAGTCAACTCCCTTCCGCACACATTCCCACACATGCAGGCAAGCAAACAGCCTGGAGGGTGTAGAGGAATGAGGGCAATAAACATTCAAAGTTCAGCCTCATTTCTGTTTCATTGTAAGTAAAAGGCGTAGCAACAGCACTACAGGAGAAAATCAGTGCACTTCTGCTCAAAAACAATGTGACCCTCATAGTTAAAAAAGAGATGCAGAATGAATGCGATTTCTGTCAAAATATGAAAGAGAGAGTGTGAGAAAAAGAAATTTCACAGTTCTTCAAGTTCTTTGCTTGAACTGAGCTGAAATTTAACCCTTGTCCTGCAGTGACTGCCTTCAACTGCTAGGCTCTTTGGGAAGATGTAAAATGTCTTCTTACTCAAAAAATTTAAGCCTCCTTTGAGCAGGAATGGTAAAAATGGGGAAGGTTTAACAAGTTGGTGCTTTCTGGTTGAGAGCATACATGAGACAGTGGGTAATCCTTGCAGAAGTTCAGGTTTTAACACAGGAGTTAGGAAGTAGGAAGGAAAATACCAAAGCAAGTGAAAGTAAATGTGTAAATCTCTCTATGTTTGGATAATCTCTGTTTGCCAAAACCTAAATCTTGTGCCACTGGGAGTTCAGAGAGGCTCTGGAGGAAGGAAAGTGTAATCATTGTTTCCTGTTTGTGTTAGACATTTGACCGCATACAAAAGCCAAACCCAGAGAAGGCGATTCACCACCTGTGAAGTGAAAGGGTGAGAGTCCAAGTTCAGATCAGAAACAATGGCAGTTTCCTTTCCACTTTTGTGTGGGAACTGAATCATTTTGTGTTGCTGCTACATGCTGGGAGAACAAAATGGAAGGTTGTGTACCTCAGCTGCATGATTCAGTCTTCCAGGGCTCAGTTGCTGCTTCTTTCCTTCCTCACTGGTAGATTTGAAAGTCAGGGGTAAGAAGATGACTTGCTTGTGTGCGTCATGGTTCTTGTTGGCCTGTGGCTTATTCATATACACATGGATGTGGGAAGGAGGAGGAGCAGATGGAATCAACTCTGAGTACTTTCCATGAAGATTTTCCTATTCCACAGAGAAAACTATTCTGGACTCATAAAAATCTCACTGTAGAGGTATCCAGGGTTGCCAGACAAGAAAGGCTGTCCCAGGAAATAATTCATGTTAGGAAGGGAGTCCTGGGGCCTGAAAACAAACTAATAATGTTTGATCTGGCCCATCTTAAATGCAGTGTAGTAAACAGCAAGATATGAAGTTCAGGTATTATAATGACAAGTGCTGTGAAGAGTTAGTATAATACTAGAGAGGAGTCACAAAAGTCCCTTTTACTGAAGACTGCTGTCTAAAGAGAAGAAAACTTCCTCTCCTAGTATGCTGTGCAGCTGTGTTTCAGCACAGTTTTAAATGGGAATAGTCATCCTGTTTTACTGAAAGCAGAATCTTTAGCTCATTTTTTTTCAATAGGTTATAAAGAAGCAGGCTTTTTTTGTTTATTTAAAGACATGGAGAGCAATAGTTCCCATTTACTTCTCAACTCTCCCTAGAAGAGTTGAGTCTTGGTTTATGAAAGTGGCAGTAGGTGCCATTGCAGGTGTGTCCTAGCTTAACGATATGTAGGCTGATGTCCAAGAAACTATAGCTTCATGATTCACAGTTGGTCTGCATGAATCTTAATTGACAACTTCTAGTATGAATTTGAGTGTCAGGCTGCCAAGAGAGGGAGTGATGCTGAAGCTTTGGAGAAAGAGTGAGGACTCTAGAACTTTGTCTTGCAAACTGAGCTTCACAAAGCTGAAGCTGCAAACCAGCATTAGAATCACTTCTACTGCAACATTACTCTGATGTGAAGCAAGTCCACATATTTCATTTACTTAGAATATTAACATGTGGTACCAGCAGAAACATTCCTGCCTGCAGCCCTTTTCCCAAGTAATCTCCTCACAAATATCTTTTCTCAAAATTTCCAGAGGTCAGTCTTCAGATAATCTAGACTTCTCCCTCTCCCTCAGTACTCTTCTTCCAACTCCTTTGACTTCGATTTTCTAAGTGAACATTAATGACTTAATGCCTTTAAGTGTTCATGGGTTTTATTTGTTTATTTCTCCTTAGGTTTGAAAGTGTTAGTGACTTTACCTCAGAGCTAGAAGACAGTGATGATCCAACAGCTTATGTCACCAATTTGACATACTACCACCTGGTCCCATTCGAGACTGATATTCTGGACTGAAGGCTGCTCAGTGATGCAGTCAGCCAGCATCCAGCTGACCTCTTTGTCCATAGGCTCTGCTATCACCGGTGTTGCATCTCTGTGAATATGGCTGTGCAGGCAAGACAAAGAGCAGAGAAGCTGCGCCAAGTGCACTACAAAGCTGGTTCTGTTGTGTGTTATGGAGACATCTTGTAAGGAGGTAACTGCTTTGCTGTTGACAACAAACTTGTTTCATGTGAAACCAAGACAGCAGAGGCCTCTTGGAGCTCAAGGAAATCTCTGCTATGTCTGTGGGAATTGCGCTGCCGTTGGAAACTTGTGCTGTAGTATGCTGTCACCCACGCTGCTTGGGCTGCAGTGCAAGTTGAGGCTTCCTCTTTTAGGATACCACAAGAAACTTCCCCAGATGGCATGACCACACTTTTTATGCTGTGTAAGCAAGAAGGCAAGCAAACCAGCTGAATTTTGTCAGTTCCCTCTGCAGTTGCTTAATGGAGGTCTTATGGGTCACTTTTTGTTCAGTTACCGGATGACTGGTGCCTTACATGAGATGTCAGAAATACCATTGAGTGCCTACAGGAAACAGGACACGAGCTGACTGCTTTACTTCTTTTAATCATGGGGTTTTATATAATTACTGAAGAAGCAACTGTTCTTTCCTGGAATAGTAAAGCAGACAGCAGCTGGCATTGCAATGGACTGTGCATGATTTTGGGGTACCTATACGATTTCAGAGATCTGGAAAGCTGATGGGAAAGCTGAGCTGCCCTGCTAAAAAAGGTCAAGGCTATGGCAGGCACTTGGATGTGATTTTTTTTTTATGTGGACCAGCAAATGTGAATAGGGTTGTTTACATCAGAGAGAGAATTCCTTATGCATATTTCTTCCCAGAGGATGGGAAGAAAGGTAATGAGATTTATGTTATGTTCAGACTGAAAAAGAATGGTAAGCTACACTGTTTCTGCAGTGGTAGGAAAAAACATTCTCTCCACTGCTAGCCTGGCTCAAGGAATCTGTCTAGCTTTTCAACATCTGCCCATGGGGCCGGAAGCAGCTGTCATTGTCATGTAACATCATTGATTTTAAGGGAGGCAGGACAGTGGGAGCAAAAGCCGGATTGGACCCTGAATCCTCTTGACTACTGAGTAGTTGCAATGTTGAAATCTCCTTGACATCTCTTTCTTGAAGCACTCTGAAATCCCAGCTCTCACTGTGAGTGCTCAACATAAACGTGACCTTCCACTGAGTTTTTTGCCATCTGTTTGCAAACATGAATTAGGATAGATCAAAATGGGAAGGAATGCATTTTGGACTTGTTTCTTGGTAAAAGGGCTTGCTTGGTCCTGAAGAAATTGATACATCTCCCTTCTGCAGACTTTCTATTTCTATCTATAGCATGACAGTCAAACAGAATTTGCTAATGTAAATAATAAATTATTGAGAATCCTAATTCTTTTACACAGTATCTTTTAAATATATATTTTAAAGAAATAAAATATAGCTCACCTTCAGTACATGTCTGCAGATTGAAACAGTGCCTTCCTCTTTTTTGTTTGTTTATTTGAAGATGCTTTCCCATCCATGCCAAACCCACTTTCTTTTTCTAGCAGTTTTGGAAACATGCCGAGTTTGAGCAAGTCTTTCTGTGCTCCATGAGTTGCCCGTATTGTAGATATGGTGTAGTCCCCTGTCAGACCTCTCCGTCTTAACTGTTGATCTTCTGTCTGGTGCCACTAAATTTAGTAGAAGGATTCTGCACTTTGAAGACTGTAAGTGAAATTGAATCTGGCAGTTATTCTTTTTGAAGATAAAGTGGATTCTTTTCTGATAGATTTCTGGAATAAAAAGGGGTGTTCTTACTCATGCAAAGGCTTTCCGAGTAGCCTCTTGAATTAGAATGGGAAAGTTTCTGTCTATTTACTCTGATTAATTTCAACCCTTATTTCAAAGCTTTTAGTTATGCGTGATGGGGTAGAAATGGCATGTAGTAAACTGTCATCGTTTAAGCCCAGCCAGCAGCCCAGAAACCACTAAGCTGATCTCTCACTCCCTCCCCTTTCTCCCCTCACTCCCAGAGGGATGGGAAAGAGAACTGAAAGAATGGAACTTCCACGGGTTGAAATAAAAACAGTCCAGTAACTAAGATATAACACAAACCACTGCTGCTATTGTCAATAATAATAACGATAAGGAAAATAACAAGGGAAGAGAATACAACTGCTCACCACCCACTGACCAATACCCAGCCCGACAGAGCAGTGATCTAACCCTTCCAGGTAACTGCCCCCAGTTTATATAGTGGGCATGATGCACTGTGGTATGGAATACCTCTTTTGTCAGTTTGGGTCAGGTGTCCTGTCTCTGCTTCCTTCCGGCTTCCCCTCCTCCCTGGTAGAGCATAAGACTCAGAAAGTCTTTGGTCAGAGTAAACATTACTGAGCAACAACTAAAAACATCGGTGTTATCAGCACTGTTCCCAGGCTGAAAGTCAAAACCACAGCATTACACCAG
>JASSUY010030376.1:0-24062 GCA_032466535.1 Forpus xanthops | reverse complement strand
GATTTTGGTCTCAAAGCCCCTGTTTCAATGATGTCAAGGAGTCAGTTTGGTTTTAATCAATACCACCTCTTCCAAGATGAGTAGTATTTATGCTGATAATTTTACATATCTGAGTATCTTTGCCACCCAAAGTATCTTTTCAGACTAAACTCTCTAGTTAGATGCTTGTTTACTGTAGTGCACAAGTAAACCACAACACAGCTTTAAGTTGAACAGAACTGTTGTACATTAGATACTAGAACTGTACTAAGAGTAGAGTGGTTTTGCCCAGTAAGACAAAATGGGAGCTTTGGCTAGAAAAGCTTCCATAGATGCATTAAATATACAAATATATGCTTATAAGTCATCAATCTCAGTCCTTGTCAGAAAGACTGATTGTAGACTGTGTTAAATATGCAGAGGCATAGGATAGGATTTTACATGCAAAGCAATGAAAAGCATGAAAGAATCTCAACCAAGATGCATGTTTGTCCAAGCTCCTTTTGAAAGGAAGATAAAGATGAAGATGAAGATTTTACAAGTCCCATACTTCAGCTTGTTCTGGGATCATATTGTATTTCTTGTTCGGTTTATTTCAGCAGATCTTATGGAAAACTCAGGTAGCGTCACTGTTTCATGTTCAGTTTTATCCAAAAGAATATAACCTGAAGGTCAGTTTGAGGTGTTTTTCTGTTTATGCAGATATTAAATGATTCATCCCAGTTTTGTTGTTCCCCGTAGTTGGTTCAGGAATTTCCAAAGGTTTCTGTAAGGTAGATAGATCACACTTCAGTGGAACAGGACTCCTAATACTGGCAGGGTTTTCTAGGCTGCGGTACACAACACCTAGCTCTGGCATGCTACTTAATTTCAGACAGGGTAGTAGCTTCTAAGATGTTTACAAATAGCCAACATGCTTGTGCTTTTCAGATAATCTGGTTCTGAATAGTCTTGTTGAAATTCCATATATCCTTTGAACATTAGGGGAGGCACAGAGAAGGCAGCAGAGGGGAAAACCAGGCTTTGGAGCTAGCAGTGCTGGTGCATTGGCTACCTAATGCAGCGCTGCAGCTGAGTCCTCTCATGTCCCATTTTTGACTCAGTCGTGTGTTGCATGCCACAGAGCAGTGGTAGGGCTTAAACAGCTCCTTAGCGATGCAGCCTGGATTCTCCTGCTCCTAACCCTCTCGCCCCAAGCAGGGCATTTTCTTATCTCGTATCCCACTTGTGTTGTTGCAAGCAGAGAATGGGCTTCTAAACCCTTTTTTGTGTGTCCCACTGTCTGATATAGTGGGGAGCACACACACCCTGAAACTTTTGGGTTGTGTTGATAAAGGGATACACTGTAGAGAATAGTTCTAGATTTTAAATCCTCTTCTGACAAAGGAAGGCAGCTTAAATGTGTGTGTCTATCCCTGACTAACACAGACTCATGCTGTGATATTGCAGGAAAGACAGTATGCTGCTATTGTACATCTCCATTTCTTTGTTGTACTTAGTTCTAGATCCCAGCTGCATTTGCAGTTGAAAATAGCAGCAAATGTGAATAAAGGCTAAAATTCCTTCTTCAAAAAGTTGTGCTTGGTGTCCTGCTGTTCCCAGCTCTCACCCCTTCCCTCTCAGCAGCCCCAGTGCCAGTAATGCTTTCAGAGCCCCCACCTTGTCTTCAGTAGCCAGTATTGTAAACTTGGTTCTGAAGCTGCAGCTGAGGTCCTTAGTTTCTTATCAAGCTGAAAGCAGCCAAAGGCTTTGCTCTACGTTATTAACAGCATATGCTGATGGTTGGGTTCTCCAGACATGATTCTCTAATTAGGCAGGAGTTGGTGTTAATCGTTTAGGACAGAACTGGCTTTCTGGTATGCAAGCCCTTTTGTTTCTGTTGGGAAGGCAGAAACATGGATGGATGATGTTAAACACTCAAGCTAGCACCCTGTGCTGGTCATTTCCTTCTTTCTTATTCATCTCCCTTTGAAAGAGAGAGCTAACTTAAAATGTTAGAGAACAGATTTAGGGTGCAAACACCTCCCGCAGCTGGAGGCCTTACTCTCTACCCAATTTGTATCTTAAGTAAACGCTGTGTTACCAGCTGCAGGTGGAGTTGGACAAGCTCAGTCAGGATTTTCCACTCAGTTAAAGCAAGAAAAACAAACCAAACCCCAAAACACAAAACATTTCCTTCTAAAATTGCATTGCCTCCTCTATGCTCATATTCAACACTGTAAAAAGGTGTGGTTTTTAGCCTGAGGCTAGACAGAAATTCCTATAGTGGAAGTGCAAGGAGGGCTAAGGAAGATGGGTGAGAAAAAAGGGCTTCTGAATGCTTTGTTTTGTTCCCTATTCCATGTCTCTGGACACACAACTGCCTGTTCCACCAGGAGGAGATGGAGCTAATGCTCTCTTCCCCTGAGATGGACTGGGCTGACCTACACATAGTGAGCTCTGGAACACTACCACCAACATAGCATTCCACACTTTGCCACGTAGAACTCCTATCTCTGTACTGCCACTTTCAGGTGCCCCAGAACCCAGCTCCATAAATTCAAATGTTCAGCCCTGGCTCCCACACCTAAGGTTCCAGGACAGAAAGCAAGTGCTGGCCATCACCTACACCTGGTGGTGAGCTCTGGAACAGTGTCAACAACATGGATATGTTGGCAAGCTACCCTTGCTTTGCCACCTAAAATTCCATGGCAGGAGGCAGAGGGTGAAAGAACAGTGTGCATGGCCTTTTTATCTGGGATGGCAGAATTTGCCTTTCCTATTCCTGCCTCACTAAAATCCAGACCCCATATCAGAATTGGTAATAGTCATCTCACCATTATCACTGCAAGCTTTCTCCCTTCTCATATAGATTAAGGGTAGAGGAAAGGAATCTCAGGAATGACAGTGAGTGCTCCAGACCTTACATCTCCACATACAGAACAAGAACATAAGCTTCAACTTTGACTTCAACTGGAAAGTGTCCTTACTCTCAGGAGGTCTCCTATGGTCCCCTCCACAGGTACAGGTCACATTTAACCTGAACTAGGCTTACAAAGATAAGTAGTTTGCCAGAGATCAGTATAACAAGAAGCTCTGCCATTGTGCTGTGAGCAGCCTGAGCATTTCAAGGTGTAACCAGGAGGGCAAAAGAGAACCAGCACGCATTAAACATGCTCCAGCGTTCTTTCATTAGGCAATAGAAGCAGTGTGAAAAGAGCTCTTTGCACCAGAAACTGTCATTTCAGACCTCATCAGACCTGGTCCATTCTGCAGCAGGGAAATACCCCCCGGCTCGGTGCTGCAGAGCCCCGGGTCCCACGTATCCAAACCCCCTCCTGGGATCTCAAAACACTTTCCAAAGCCCCAAAACTCCCTCCTGAGCCCCGAGCCCCCGTGTGCTGTGGACGGCCCTGTGGGGTCGGGTGGTGATTGGAACTGAGCTCCAATCTCTTCAGCCCCGCTTCTACCGCTGCCGATGGAAGCGGGGCCCATCTCTCGGGTCACGGAACATCGGCAGGGTCGGGGCTGCGTGGAGCGGTGTCCATCGCTTCCCGGGCTTTGTGCGGCCACCGTGGCAGAGCTGTTCACTGGCCCTGCCCCGTCGCATCCGTCCTGGCGCCGCGGAGCTGACCCCAGGACCCCAGAGCTGGGCAAGGGAGTGTGGGTTTGAGCCCTCAAAGTGCACAGACTTGGTCTGTGTTTCTGAGCCCCAGCATCAGCCCGATAAGTCACCTCGTGTCAGGACTTCGTTTCTAAGCTCTCAACCTGGCTTTTGAGCAGCAAAGCGCAGGACTTGGGCTCTCTTTGAGCCCCACAACTGACCACGAGCCGGGCTCCAGACTCCAACACGTGGGGCATGGTCTCCATTTCTGAGCCCCAAATCTGGCTTCCCTGACCCCGGGGTCGAGCCCCAAACCGCAGGACTCGGTCCCTGTGTCTGAACCCGAGGCGGCCCCAGCAGCCGGTTGGCTTCCAGACACCAACGCTCAGGACTCCATCGCTCTGATCCAGCCCGGTTCCAGGCCAGGCTCAGCCATGGGTCTCCGCTCCCAGAATTCGGCCGCGTGTGCCGGAGCCCGGGTGTCCTCCCCGGAGCCGGTTCCATCCCCACAGGGCTCGGCTCTCTCGGGGAGCGGGGCCCGGAGCCCCCAACAACCACGTCCCGGGAGCACGGGACTCGTCCCTGCTCCGCAGCACCGACCGGGGCCGGTGCCCGCTCTCGGGCCGGGCTCTGCCGAGCCGCAGCCCCAGACTGCCCTCAGTTCCCGGGAGGCGCGGAGAGGGGCTGGGGCACCGGCGGGCGTCCCTCGGGCGGGAGGCCCCGACCCTCCACGCTTCATTCCCCGGCACCCAAAGAACCGGCGGCTCCGGCTGTAGCACAACCCCCGCCCCGGTACCACCACCGTCAGCACTTACCGCGCACAAGGAACAACCGGAACCACGCCACGCCCCCAGCTCCTTGTTTGGACATTGCTCCGCCCCCTTAGGGCCGCTTCCTCCTTTTATAGCATCGCTCCGCCCTCCATCTCCTTTTATAGCTATAACCCCGACCACGACCCTAATTTCTCAGGCCCCTTCCCGCGGCCCCCCCCGGGTCCTATCGCCCACCCGCCCGCAGTGGGTCCCTGCAGTCGCGGTCCGCGTACGTGACGGCTCGTCTCTCGTCTTCCTTCCTTCCTTCCTTCATTCGCGGGTAGAACAGGCGGAGCTGGGCTGAAAGCTCCAGCCAAAGCCCCGGCAACGCCGGCTCCACACCGTTTCCACCACGGCAGCTCCTCTCTTCCCTTTCAACCCCGGCTGTGGCTATAGTGAGCGGCTTCTCCCCGCTCCGCACGGCCTCGGGCCCTTCCACCGAACTCATAACCACACCTTTTGTTAGGGCGGAAAGTAGGAATTGGGCATGTGCTACACTTGGTGCCCTCCGGAACCCTGCCGCCAACGTGGACATCCTCAGTTACCACCTAAAACTCCATCCGTGTGAAACCTTGCTGAGTCAGCTCCCTAAATGTGAACCTCCGAACCCTGATGTTAAGCCTAGGGTACCAGGACAGAAAGCTGGTGCTGGGCATGTCCTACACACGGTGCCCTCCTGAGCAGTGTTCCCAACATGGCAATCCACCCTTGCTTAACCACCCAAAGTCCATCTATGTGCTGCCTACAGAGAGCGACATACATAATTTGAACAGTTTTTTCCAACAGCAAGGTATTTCATGGGAAACTGTCTTCACTGCCATCCTACCCATGCCTGGCTAGGCTTTATGTCAGAAGAATGACACTGAAGTAGCATGGTGCTGTTATGAGCTCCATAGGGGGATTGACGGAAGCATCTAATCTCCAGCACCTTTCCTTCCAAACTACCACAGCAAGACTGTCTTCCTTGAAAAAAGAAGGATTTGACAGGATACACCTTTCCGTGTATCAGCCAAGGAAACTATTCTAGGATATCAGATGCTGAGGCATCCCTTGAGAGGGAGAGGTTGTAGCGCATGGTGTTCTTCTCTTCATCCTCTCCAGTCCTTGTGGGTGGTTTGGTGGGGAGGAAGATGAGGAAGGAAAAATGAAAAGAAGAAGGAAAGGAGAAAGGAAAGGAGAAAGGAAAGGCAAGGCAAAAGCAGATTTTAAACTAGGGTCTATCAGTCTGATAATGGAAGGACAAATTCATCTTCGGGTTTTTCACCTCCTGTCTAAAGAAATTAACTAAAAACCCAAGAGTGAAGCCAAAAGCAAATGTCAGATTTACTGACACCGTTTCTAGTGATGGAAACTGAGTGAAACTCCATTGAAGATAATTGAGTGTGGCTCCTTCTTTTGGCAAGACAAAAATCTGGCTAATTTATTTCATGCTCAAATTCTCAGCTGAAATGCCGCCTCAACACGTTAGCAATCTACTTTCATTATGTTCAACTTCATTTTTGATGCAGGTTATGAATGTATAATCTAAGTCGTAACACAAAAGTAGTTAGAGGTGACATTGGAAGGCATTACACTACAGTTTAGAATGCCACTGGAACAATTCTGAATCCAGGGTTACAACAGAAGTCTTGATAGAGAAACGTGTTATGGGAAGTAGGTACCTCCCACTCCAAGCTATTACTAACTCAGATATGACTTCAGGTTTCCTAAAAGGCTGGCTGACATAGGGAGTTTCTGTCATTCCTATGCTTTAGTAGCCAGAACAAAAGTATCCAGAATGTATTTGCAATTTCGTTTAGACAACAAGAGATGCAAAATAAATACAAAATGGGTTATTCTTGGCAGACTGAAAGAAATCCTTGCTCCTGAGCTTAGATTCCACATACCAAATCTCATCAGCGTGCTTGCTGCCTAATCCCTTAAATAGACTTCTTTAGAATAGAAACTGCAAATGCCATAGCAGAAATAGGAAGATAAATTGAGGATATACTTAATGGATTATACAGAAAATGAGCAAGAAATGACCTATAATTATCCGAGGCTGTTGAGCGGGTTTCCTAACTGATTTTAAAGATTTAGCTCCCTCCTTTGGAGCAATAAGGATAGGCAACTAGTGGTATATATGCTTTCTTAATAGCCAACTTAGTGTGGCTCCCAACACGTGCTTCAGGCTTGCCTCTCTCCTTCTGTCAGCTCAGCATCATACTGCATGGGCAAGACACGAGACTTCTGTAATGCTGCCTCTGAGAAGCCTGATAAACCTCTTTTAGGAAAGCATCTACACAAAAGCCATTTGTCTTCATTCATTATTTTACCTGGAAACACCTGAGTTCCCTGTAGAAATAACATGTGAGTTCATGTTTGCCTTGATGGCTTCAGCACATGGAACCGTGTTTGGGTTCTTTGTGTTTAAAGACATTGAGATCAATACAACGTAAGGTAGGATTTCAAATGCTCTGTTATGATGCGGGGTTTTGCAGGGGCAGGAGAACTTATGTTTTTATGTAGTAAAGGCTGACCTACAAGGAAAGGCCTTGCAAACCCCACTGCATTTTTGTGTTCCCTTGGTGGACTGAGCTGTGCATGTCTGCGTGACTACAAATAGCGATTACAGTAAGCATCAAGAAAAGGGGAAAGGAGTGAAGGCATGAAGTGGTACTAAAGCAGAGCAGAGATTACTTCTGCCTTTTCCACAACGGCCTGGAAATGGCTATTAAATAATAAAATTATTAAAATGCTAGTTACAAATTGGTGTCAGCCCTGCTTTAAAAACTAGTTGCACACAGGCTGACAGAAGGGCTCTTGGTGCCTGAGGCTCAGAGGAGTTAAATGAGTGCTGGGTACAGCAAGGGCAAGAGCACAGAAGGAAGAACTGGCTCTGGAGGAAAAGGCAAACTCCACTTTAGAGAGGGCACCTGAGTTCCCTCTTCCTATTGTTTGTCTCAACAGGACTCTCCTGTTCTGAACAACCAAACAGTGAAGGCAAAGCAAAAGCAGCATGTGGATCAAGAAAGGAAAGCATTGTAATGATCACTTGACAAGAAGGGCATCCTCTCAGGGTGAGGTTTCCAGCTGTCAGACCTGGCCCTTAATGGACTAGAGCTGTTTCTTGGTTAACAGCTTTACATCCACAGGTCTGATGAACAACCTGACCCTGCAACTCTCTTCCATCTGTATCAATGAGGATCATATTCACAACCATGGGAAAAACCTGCCTTCCCCCCTCACCTCCCCACCTTTACAGTCTGTATTTAAATGTGCTATATTACTACATATTAACATATTCTTAAAAATCCTCACATATCCAAAACAATAAGAAATAATGCATAGATGTGTTTTTTCCTGGTATTTGACCACCCCTATTCCAGTATCCCGGTACAACTGTCTCCTACTCGACAAAGACCTTCATCTCCCACCCTGTCTCACCAGCTGCATACTGTAACATTAATTGCACAAACTGATAGCTTCACTTCATTGATCTGGAGTTAAACCATAGCATTAACATCCATCACATACTCCAGTCTGTAATATTAGTGGGCAATCACCATCCCGCCTAGATGCTCAAGGCTGGACTCTCGTGGGACCACGTTTGGATGCTCTGTTTTAGGCACTAGATGTCAGTGTTTTACCGACTCTTACAGAAATTGCCAGCCGCGGTGAATGAAGTTACCAAAGATGTAAAGCATCTTCAGTACCAAGACCTCATCAAAACAGCAGCAAACCTCCCTTCCTCTCTGCTGATCTAAAGGTTTCCGAAAGGAAGTCGTACTTTCCCTACTCCCAAATTGGTTTATGCATGGAAATAATAGTTTAAAGAGGAGTCAATCAAAGAGATATATGACACCAAAGGTACCTGCTGGTATTATCTGGAGTAGTTAAATATGCCTGTGTTTGCCAAGAGCTGCGTAACTGGCCTAGCCAGGAATTTTTAATAGAAGGAGGGAAATGTTGGGACAAGTCCAGAGGGCCATGGGGATGATCAGGGGACTGAAGCACCTCCCATATGAGGGTAGGATGAGAAAGTTGGGGCTGTTGAGCCTGGAGAAGAGAAGGCTGTGTGGAGACCTCATAGCAGCCTTCCAGTATCTGAAAGGGTCCTATAGGGATGCTGGGGAGGGACTCTTCATGAGGGACAGTAGTGATAGGATATGGGGTAATGGGTTTAAACTTAAACAGGGGAAGTTTAGATTGGATATGAGGAAGAAATTTTTTACTGTAAGGGTGTTGAGGCACTGGAATGGGTTGCCCAGGGAAGTTGTGAATGCTCCATCCCTGGTGTTGTTCAAGACCAGGACAGACATAGCCTTGGGTGACATGGTTTAGTGAGAGGTGTCCTTGCCCATGGCAGGGGGATTGGAACTGGATTATCTTAAGGTCCTTTCCAACCCTAACTATTCAATGATTCTATGATACACATTTCTTCAAAACCTTTTTCCTACGTTGCACAACACTCATTGAGGTTTTGACCTGGCAAAAGAAATGGGAGGTTTTGAGCTCTATGGAAAAGTTTCAGAATTTTGTTGTATGCAGTTTTACTGAGAACTTTCATTGTTTTTAAGTCCAGGTGATAAAGTGGGTTCAGACACACTGACAACATTAACTGAAGCTGGTACCTTCAATGCGGTTCATAGAACTAGGACTGCCACCTTCCGTTTAGGATTGAGTTAGAAAATATCAGATTAGCAATATGTGACATGGTTTAAAATACAATCCTACCCCTTCCCTCACGCACACAGTCTGGCTGTGCAAAACTTCTATTAACAGAACTTGGGGTTTAAAAATCTGAGGGCAAAACGGGCAAATAGCTCATAAATGAGCTTTTTGCTTCTATCCCAACACAAAGGAAAACACTCCAACATTTCTGAGCTTGCAGTGTTGACTCCAATGCTAATGACTCCTTATCCTTTTTAACTGATGTATCAGCATACCTGCTGCTGTGCCTCCCACATACTTGGTGGCATGAACCGCCTTTCCTTGGCTAAGGCGTTGGCTAAGATTTATAGCCATTAAGACAGGAGAGGGACTGCATTAACGCTGCTGCCTGCCTGCCTAGAGCTATGGCCTCAGCCTACCTAAAAACCCATTGAAAGGAAGTACCTTCTCCAAGTTTTCTGGAAGTTGAGGCAGGGATTTGAAGCTGATATGATCTGTGTTCACAGACAAAGCGGCAGCCTGTGCAACCATGAGCCATGCAGAGCTGAGATGTGGATCTACAGAGGCTTTTCCCTCAAAGCGAAGGCCCCAGGGATGCTTGCACAGCCTTGTGTATTCTGCTAAGCACATTGCTGTTAGCCAGCATCAGAGATGATGTGTAGGGCCCCAAAAGTGGGTGATGCGTGTATTTGAATTATGTTTTTTTAAGTCCGAAGCTGAAAAATCTTATTAAGGAGAAGCTGTTGGCTACTGATGCACACTCACTGTGAGTTTACTTCATTACAGCTTCCTTGCAGATCACTTCAGGCACGGCTGCCCCTGCACCAGTTAAAATTATAAAGCCCTGAAATCAAGTTTTCCAGTCCTTGAAGAAGAGCGTTTCTGAAATGAAGATTGTAGCAAATTACCATGAGGACTACTGGCTGGACTTGGGATGGACTTCAGCACAAACACACCTTAAGTTAACCTGTGCATCTGCCAGTACACCAGTACCTGCAGGAATTAGCAGATCTCCTTACCTCCAAGTGGTCCTGTTTCTGCTCCTCTCACCAAATCTGTGTTAGTTCCCGCTCTTCCCATGATACAGAACTGAAGGAATGTGACCTCTCAGCTCCCTTGTAGACCATCAGAGGCCCTCCATGCTGGACAGCCACAAGAGAACGCTGTTTGCCCTTCAGAGAACTTGTATATTAGAGCAAAGCTCTAATGACTTGCAAACAAAAACCACTGCAAGACGTACACTATCTGCAAGCTTTCAAGGTAGTTTTTGTGTTAGCTTTCGTCCATCAATGTACCTATGCTCTATCTTTGCACGTCTACATAGAATAAGTTGCGCACCAACAAGCAATACAACAAAATAAGTATATCCGCTCCCCCTCTGTTTTATTTCTTTTTCTTTTTTCCTGACTACTTATGCATTAAGCTCAATATGGAATTTCAAATATGTGGTGCTAGTTGTACTCAACAGTAGCCTATGGGCCTTGGGGGAAAGGTACAGAGTACCTTTGCTGCAGAAAGGTCAATGTTAATCTTGTTATGTCACTACTCATAGATGAAGTGTTGCAAAGGTCGTACAGATTCCCAGCAAGTAGGGAATATTGTAAAACTTCACTGAAAGGACAGGGATCTGCTCATATTTGAAATTAAATCTAAGGCTAAGCTGCACTGTAGAAGACTCTGTCTAGGACCTTTGCACTTCAGATAATGATACAGCCAAATACATGACTACATTTACAGCTTATTTTTAGAAAGGAAAAAAAGAATTAAAACCCGAATTTTCTGGTCTACTTCCTGAAGAGTAAGGGGAGAAAAAAGAACAGAAACTATTGGTGACCATCTAATGATCTATCCCATTTCAAATGCTGAAAAGTCATTGGTGTTTCTCCAGCCTAATGAATCTGGGCAATGAATCAGCATGGTGTGAAAGAGTCAAAGCAAACCTAAACATTCTGGGCTACATTATATCCTGAGACATGCTCAGGAAGATTGGCATCTATTACTTACACTTAGTAGAAGGGGGTTTCAGTGAGGAGCGTATGCCAGGCAGACCCACAATCAGTATGACAGGGCATAATCAAGGAAACAGTCATTGCTTCCTTTCTGAACATGGTTTTTGGCTTAAAAAAGTTTTTGGCACAATGTTTCTCCGAAGGAATAGATGGAAAGCATGTAGGATCACAGCTGTTAAAGCCCAATGTCACTGCGGGTGACTGCCTTCTGTCCTGTTGCTTTAACAGTGGCTCCGTGGTTGATACAGGTTTGAAGGAAAGATAATATAAATTGACATTTCACCTTTTATATTGTCTGGAAGCAATAAATCCAACAATTATCCATAAATGAACCATTCATCTCATAGCACAAAATATCAATTTCTTCTGTTGCCATACAGTCTCCATTGAAAAGCCAAGTCAGCTTATGGGGAGAGAAGGGAATGCCAGCAGACAGATACTGCAAGAGTGTAACAGTCCACAATGAACTTATTTTTAAACCATGTCAGGAACCACTTGACAGCAGCTCGTGCGTGATTTGCTACGGCCACAACTTTCACTGACATCAAGAAAATGCCCTATCAGAACTAAGTGCTGCTGAAGGAGAGCTGTGACTGTGGCAGCCTTTCACTTTTCAAAGCAAAGTCTTATGAATAAGCTATCAGCAATGCACCTTCAGTTTCACAGGCACTGCTACCAGGTAATGAAGAACTAATCCAAGTACTGCAGGCTAGTCACTCTTCATCAGCTTTTCCTTAAAGTGAGGCCAGTTTGGACAAGATGAAATAGATCAAGAGCCCTCAGTCACCCCACTACTGACTAAAGATGTTCATACAGAGGTCTCCTAGTTTAGAAATCACTAAAGCATGGGAGGTGTCCCTGCCTATAGCAGGGGAGTTGGAACTAGATGATCTTAAGGTTCTTTCCAACCCTAACTATTCTATGATTCTATGATATGGGCTGGTGATCCCTTCATGTCAGCGGCAGGTAGAAATCAGTGTTGCTCTATGCAACTCCAGTCATGGTTGTGTAAAAACATAAGTAGATCAGCCCCAGGGAGTTATTTCTTCCTTTTAAAACATTGCTCATGACTCAGTTAAAGTCTGCAACAAATAGGAAGCATTTGTGTTCTTGCCCCTTCATCAGGAAATCAGTGACAGTTTTGTCATTGATTTCAATGCCAGAACAAGTACTGTGAAACTCAAGGGGCTGGTTAAGCAACAGATTCTCAATCAGTTCATAGGGCCATTAACAGCTGTAATTTCAGCCATCTGCCACATATTTCCAAGTGGTTTGTGTTTATGTTTTAACTTTAAAGGTTCTCCCCCTCTCTATCCCATTCAACAGGATCTCTACAGTGGTTCTTCAGAAAAAGACCACTTGCCAGATAGCCACATCTAATTACCACTGCACAAGCAGCTAACTTTACATCTGCACAATAGCAAGAAGAAGAAATTTGTGTGTCATTACACACTTCTGCTGGAGTACCTCATCAACACCACAGAGAAGACAGCAGAGGTAAAAGATGCAGAGTTGGTAATGGTTGGCGTAGTCTTAAAATAAGGTGGAAATGGGACAGCTTTCAAGGCTGAGCTGAAAGCCAGTGTTTGGAAAACTGATTTCATTTCATATTCAGTAACAGGTTTACTGCAGTGGTCTGAGATTTTGCTATTGATTTGACTAGGTGAGCTGGGTGAGTTTCTTGTATCACTTATCCGCTATTGGACCTTCAAATATTCATGCAACCACCTATGTTTTAAGACTTCTTGGGTGTAAACAATTTTATTCTGAGTTCTGGGTTTGGACAGATTATCAACTATTTGAGTGGGACAAGACGAGGATGAAGACACGCAAGTCTGTTCAGTATTTGCAGCAATATCATTGTCCTGTTCTCACATCAGCATGCCTAAAGCAGCCCAGGAACCCACTCACCAAGCTTTCCTCCCTAGGAGGAATTAAAAACAGCTCCTTAGAGCATCGTGTTATCATCCATCCACTCTAAGAAAGCTGTGAAGTTTTTCATTCCCAATGTGTTGGGCATTAGTGATTTCAAAGGGCAAATTCAGCATTTTCTGGATTCTCCATCTGGATCTGTAACTCTTCTGCTGACCAGGGAGCATCTCGTCCAACTTGCTGCCCCAAGGCACATGCAGCAAATCACTCCACAGCCCCTTGCAGAAAACCCATGTGCTTTGATAAAAATGGCACTGCCACAAAGGGCGATAAAGAAGAAAAGGAAGTCATAAAAGAATAACCAGGCGAGTTTTGTCAGCATCCCTTTTGGTGTCCAGGGCTGATATCTGCTAACAGTCCTCAGAGGTACATGAAGGTGAATGGTTTTGGGTTGCTTGCATGGGCAATCCTGATAGAGTTTCATCAGCCATGGCAGATTAATTGTGAACTAAGATTAAATTTGAAGAAAACAGAAAGGGTAATTTCATGCCCTGTTAAACTAATAATTTCTTCCTGCATTGCTGGACTTGGGCAACATTGTTCTTATCCCTGCTCAGCTTTCCATGGCTTCGGAACCATTACTGTAGAACAGTATTCATTAAACACAAATGTTCTCCTCATCAAAGCACTGACTAAGAAAGTCAAATCTTGCCTCCCTGGAAGCTGTAAGGGGCCTGTTAAGTTGTCCAAACACTTCCAGAAAGCATCACAATGTACCACAAATTGCAGCATGACAAATGCTTACTCAGGGTGCTCTTATCTCTAAGTTCCCAGCCTTGTTGGAAGCCCCACCATGGTGCCTCTACAAGATGTGATATGAGCTTGTTTCCTCCAACAACATCAAGCCACAACGCCATTTTGCCCACCTTTGAGGCTGACAAGAAAGGGAAACCTCTAACCCCATAGCATAAGAAAAACACTGTACTAAGGAGTTGTTTCCTCTTCCATGGTTGCACCTTCTGAAATGTGCTGAAGGGCCTATAGTTTAGAAAGTACCCATTCTTAGCTACGAGAATTATATATAAAGAGACAGCCTTAGACCACAAACAAGAGAAAACACAGCCAGATTACCCAGCTTAAAACTCACACATACAAAAATGAAGGAACAACCCCACCTTTTCATTTTATCCACATATGACCTTTCCCGTTAAGTAATTTCCAAACTGCTTTCACCTGCAGGAGTCCTAGCCCTTCTTCTTCTTCTCCTACGAGAAGTCTCCAATTATCTTAGAATCACAAAATCATTTAGGTTGGGAAAGACCCCTGGGAGCATCGAGTCTAACTGTTGAGGTAACAGTACTAAGTGCAACACCAACACACATCCCAAAGTGCCACATTTACACCTCCTGTTGTATTGCAGGGCAGCAAAACCCATGTGAAGTCTCCTGAAGGCAGGGACACGTATCACTGGGGCTTTCACAGTCTCTGAATGGTACTTGAGGAGATTTAACAGGGCAGAAAACATACCTCAGGGAGAGCAAGAAAAATATTGCTCAAAAATGAAGGCGAAGAGAAGAAACCCTTGAGAACATCATTCACCGAAATAGCAGAGTTGGTTAGCTGCAAACCAGGCTTCTCAGCATGAAATGTTTCAGTGGGAAGGCTGCCAGCCCTGCTTTGGGCTTCAAGAAGCCATGTAACACTTCTGCAAGAGGCTCAAGAGCACTCTTGGCAGGAGAACACGTGAAAGGGAAGGCAGCTGTAACCTGTATAAACCTCATAAGCAGCTCTCAGCATCCTTGATGATCAGCCGGGAGTGCCTCTCCATCAGGTTACTGCACCTTAGAAGCTTCTCAAGACTTACAGGGAAGTTCCTCAGAAGACCCAGGGTCTCAGTCCCAGGAGAATGAACCTGCCAGGACCATGCACAGTGAAGGGTTTTCCTGTAAACTTTTATTGCTAATGAGTAGCCCATGTCAGCTGATAGTACCAGCCATTGCCCCTCAGCACGCTTTGGGACCTAAACTCAACCACTAATCTCCCCCAGTCTGACTTTGCACTCAGTAGCCTTGGAAAATGGGAGTAAGTTTTCTAAAATGGGCTTACAGTTTCTCCCACATTTGCTCCTTTCACTTCATACAAACACTTTAAAATGTGCTTCTGAGCATGTTTCAAGAACAGACATCACATGTCCTGAGAGCAAAGCCAGGTCCTAAGGTTCACTATTAAAGAATGATGGCACCAGCTCCCACCGCAAAAAGCACGTGCTGCTTTTTTGCTACTTCATGCCATCCTTTCTCTTTTATGTTTCCTCTTGTAGATGAGCATGTTATTAAGTGTGTATTTACAGACTCGGGAAGCTCGTCATGGTGTTTTGACCTGTCACTTGTAATTGAGCTAAGTTTTTGTTGAAAACACTAATCAACAAATGCTTCCTCACTGTAGTTTCACACCTGAATAGCGAGCAGTCTCATGCCTGAAAGTTGTTTCAAGTCTCCTTTTCATTTTCAGAGATGATTTTCTAGTTCTTTGGAATTCTAAAAGGAAAAAAAAAAAATTAGTAAGAACATAGAGTCATAGAACAGTTGGGGTTGAAAAAGACCTTAAGATCACCCAGTTCCAACCCCCTTGCCATGGGCAGGGACACCTCCCACTAAACCATGCCACCCAAGGCTATGTCCAACCCAGCCTTGAACACTGCCAGTGATGGAGCATTCACAACTTCCCTGGGCAACCCAATCCAGTGCCTCACCACCCTTACAGGAAAGAATTTCTTCCTCAGATCCAGTCTAATCTCCCTTCTGAAAAGTTGTTTTAATGCAAAAAGTGATCCTGATGTTATAGATGGGTCAGATGAGCAATCGTGCCCACAGAACAGCGAGGAACCACTGACCCTTTACTATCCTGGGCTCCCTCCAGCCTCTGCAACACGTTGGCATTTCCTTCCCCTTTTTGTGCTTCTCCATCACCACAACACGCTGGGGATGAGCCACCTTCATCTCTCCTCCACACCCCACGACTATGCCTGGGCAGCTTTAGTTCTTGTTAGAAAGCTTCTTCTTGTCCTTCCAGGTTGTAATTCCCACCCTCCAAAAAGCTATGTGAGAAGCTTGCTTGTCTCATCCCTTCACCTTCAACCAGAACTTCACCTTCCAACCCTGACAGTCAAATTGAAAGCTTCATGTACTCTTCCCATTCCCAAAGTCAATGTGCCCCTGTGAAACCTCATTAGAGTCGAGCTGGCTCATAACAGTCACGAAAAGCCCTGAGAAGAGCTTCCAGAAGCAGAGAAACTGGGAAGACAGTTTTCCTTTGAGAGCCTCTCCCTCCATCTGAAGGGGACAACCTATCTTGTCAGAGTCTGAGGACAATCATTTTTCCTTCCAGAAGTATGGACATTCATTGCCAGTGACAAATATATGGACCTGCTGGCAGGCAACCATATAAATGACTATTATAGCAGCATCCCATACATCCCTTGTAATAGAGGCTCTCGAAAAGGCTTTGTTTTTTACATCATTTCACACCATCTGACATCAGAGTCATTCCTGGTGCTATTTTTAGTAAAGTAATCTGTCGTTGAAGGCAATTTTCCCCTCAAATATTTCTGGGTGTTTGATAATGGACACAGCCCGCACAAGCTAATCATTTGTTATCCTTCACTACAGAAGGTCACTTACGACCATTTTAGCACCTCCCAGTACCTAACTGTCATGAAGAAGTGATGGTTCTTACTGAGGTTCAGCAAGTGAGTTGGCATTAATTTCCCAAGACCAATTATTCCAGACTACTGGTTTCCTATTAGGTCACACTAAAGCAACAGCTCCTGGTTGAATCTTGGATCATGCTGAGGTGTCAAGGTGCAGGGCAAGCCTGTGGGAAACCAGGCTTTCCTGGGTCTATGGCAGATAAAGCATTCTGCTAGGGGTTTATCACATGCCTCAAAACGGTTTCTCACTTCTCTGAGTACTACAGCTAACGAAAACAGACTAATGCAGGAATTCAGCAGTGCTGGGTTTATAGCAAGGAAATGGGATGCAGCTGAGTTGGGTCCATGTTTGGTCCTATGTTGGGTCATTTGGTGGTGGTAACCCCCAGGAGTATAAGGATTTCTCCAAACACTGAGTTGCATGGTGACCACAAGGAGCACCTCTCTGGGGAGAGTTCAATAGGTTTGCAATTCTGTGTGTTAATGCCTAAGAAGTATAGTGCAAAGCACAACGTTAGTAAAGTACCTGGTCACCAGAGGTCAGGGTGTCCTCAGGAAGACTCTGATGCAGAGCCTACCCTTCTCTCCCACAGAAAACCAGATCCTATTGCAAAATCCTGGCACTGGAGGTGCTTTTAAAGCAAACATGATCAGGCAACATAGTGGAGGAAAACACACTGATGTGTTTATAGATCAATGTTTATTCATGGTGATCTGGTTCCTGACCTGGAGAAAATGTACATTGCTAGCAAGAGTTCTAGAGCTACTTTGAGCCCTGTCTAGTGCTGGATAGACAGAATCCAGATGGAGGATTTAAAAGTGTATGTAACAAAAGAACGTGACCAAAAGTATGGCTGCCAAGGCAGGTACCAATGGGAGTGGATCTGCTTCATTCCTGGATGAACAGGGAATATGGTAGGCCTTGCTGCATCGGCAGAGCTCTGCAGTCAGAGCACTGGCATCTGAGTTTAAAAAGCAATGATTTAAACCTCTGCAAAGCTCATACCACAGTACTTCAGCCAGGCACGATCACTGCAAAAAGCTCCTAAATTATAGATCAGCTGCCTCAAAATGATGGCATAGCCCACCTTGATTTTAAGTCCTGGAGTAAGGAAAGGGCTCACCTGAAAGGTCTGATATTCTTGCAGTCCTTATAACACTCACCATTACAATCTTCATCTTATTTATCCTCTGAGTTTGTCTAGCAATGGAAATAAATACTTGGACTACTTCTGAGCATAACTTCATGTTGTGCAAGAGAAATCAGTCCTGTAACTGTAAGATTACTTTTTACCAAGGGCCTGCTGTAAAACCTCTATGACACTGGCTATCACCCCTAAGAGATGCCCATTTTACTTCTTATCCTGCATCCAAAACCACGGATCCTTTTAAATAGCCACATTTAACTTGTATACATAGGTTTTCTTCAGGATTTTAATAGGATTTCTCATCATCCGTAAAGCACCATGAAATGTAATATTTTCCCCAGAATGAGCTGTGAAATTTGTCTACTTTATCAGCAATTTGTGCAGAACTTGCTTCTTGCATTAAGTGTTTGACTCACCGAATGCCTCCTTCCCACATTCAGTCTATCGAATCGGCACGTTAGAAAATACATGGTTCATCCTCTTTTCTTTAATGGTAGTTGTAGCCTCAGCAGTGATACATGGCATTTTACTGTTGCATGCATATGTTTAATTGCAGGAGCTTAAGGAAGAACATTATGCCTGGTTCTCTGCTGGAGTGGCTTTATTGCAGTTTATACACAAGCACAGAGCTACAATGCTGAGATGTGTAGAAGCCCTGAATAATCCCAAGGTCCTGAAGCTATAGAAACCAGGGTAAGAAATAGTCCCTGCTTGGGGATTTCATGATTGAAGCAGAAAACAAAGCACTGACTGGTGAACACTAGTACTTGTAAACAGGACAACATCGGTGTCTGTGACCAGGAGCAATGTTAGAGCTCTGGTGACCTATAAATAGGAGATTTCCCTCACCCAGATGCCCAAAACGTACCAGGTTATTTGCAGATTTGGGGCTGATTCTTCTTTTGAAAGAGCAACCTCCAGGAAAAAAAAAAAAAAAAATGAAAAAAAAGTGTGTTCTGATGATTGCCCCAGACTATAATTTAGTCTTGTATCTGCAAGCTTCAGGTTTTGTTCAAGTACATAATGGTGCAGAGGAATGCTTCCCAGCAGTCCCCCAATACACACTCCTTAATAACAGAGAGATCATTTATTGGAGAGAATAAGTAGATTCTTGCATAAGCCTCTTTTGTATGAGAAATCTCAAGGATATGAAAGCAGCAATTATCCTCACCTTGGCTAATACAATTAAGAAAGTCTCAAGTACTGAGAAAACTCTGGAGCAATTAGACTTTGAAAATCGCCTAACTATGAATTGTCATTTGCCAGCGAGCTATAGTTAGAACAAATTAAATCAGAGATGTGAGGAATGATCTGAAAGCAGAGGCAGTGGGGTAGGATTTCCACAACAAGTGGAGCTGGATCCAAATCGTGTCAGCTATGGCCATGAGTTATAGGCACTTGGGAGTTTTTACGGGACTAATCAGACACTTTTTGCTAACATAGGCAGAAACACTACATTATTTTAGTTATAACTGTGGAACTAATTCCACTCCCAGACCAAAGCAAAAAATTACTTTGGTAACAGGAAAAATGCTGCTCAACTTAAATCTCTCATGCTGACTCCAGCTTTTGTGAAAGGGGTGGGCTGGTCCTTACAACGGGATCAAAATTCAAACCATTTGTCTTTGATATCGGGTAGAAAAAGCCCTTGCAGGATTATTGCAGCTTAAATATCATCAGTAAGAAACAAAGCAGTCCTTGGTTAAGCGCTGCATTGCATTTAAGGCAAAGACGTGGACTGCAGAACAGCACAGGCAAGAGCAGACATCCAGAAACCATTATCCAGGAGAAGAGGGTGGAAGATCAGGTCTGAGGAAGAGGAGACAACATAAAAATACTTCCCTGAGAAGGCTGTGATTTCAACATCCTGTTTCCTGTGAACATTTCAGCTGAGGATGAGGCTGTTCTAGCAGCATCCATGTCACCAAAGGGGAGAAATGTTAATATCAGCATTAAGCTCTGAACTAGAATCCTCGTCTTAACTTACTTTTTCTCTTTGGTTAATGGAAAAGCATAGAAAAACTTACTTTATGTTTCCAGCTGGTGCTTTCATGAAGATGACACTCTCTGATAATACATTAGTGCTTCTGAAAACAGGATTAAGCTTTCGTCTCTCAGGACACACTGTTAAGACAGAAAGGCATTCAATGGGTTTAGATTCAGTTCCTAGATCTGGCTGTCCTTCTGTGCCCCTTGTCCCGTTTGCTCTCCCATAAAGTGCGGTAGGATTTCCATCTCCCTACCTCTGGGTCTTTTGCAAGGGGACAGATGTACATAACTTGCTTATTGACAAAAAGGAGACTTTCTGCCTGGCACTTGCTGTGCAAAACAGCTTTGCTTGACCTGTGGGAAAGGCCCGGAGTCCAGTTTAGTTGTCCTGACCTAAGGCCGGTTGTAATGTGCAGTGCAGCAGGGTTCAGCAGGATGCATGATAGAAGTGCAGTGACACACACCTCACCCACAGCAAGAGCAAACACATCCCCCCTGCAGAATCAACTGGAAGATAAGAAACCCACTGAAATCAAGGGCTAAACTTTCAGGAGCCCTTCCGCATCAGGCAACTAAAGATCTCCTAAGACTGTGCCTTCAGACATGTACAAAACAGACAAGATCTTATGGGATGTCAGGGCTTTCCTCATCTTTGCACATCCGGCAGAGGTCATCGCCAAACACCAAGTCAGTGCCTGAGTGAAATTCCCTTTCCACAGGGAGGATAAGCTGCCTGAAGTTCCCCAAACCAAAGACTCATGCAACACCTCTTACATCTCCAGCCTTGTCTGTAGTCTTGATAACATGAGAGCCACTAAAGGGACACATTTTAGTCCATACATCTGCCTGGATACACCTTTACACTCCAGCCAAGTGAGGAGACAAGTGGTTTATAAACCAGACCTAAAGGAAAAAGCCAATTTTGAGCAACATTCCCTAAAAACAAGGGTATAATTTTAACACAAGTGAGTTGCTAAGAAGCAGCAATGCTGCCAGGATCAGAGGTCCAAGCCATGGCAGCCATGGGCTCTGCTTTAGACTCAGCAAAGGAAGGGTCCAAACTACTCCCCAAAACTACTTCCCATGAGCTGTGGGTGATGCTAGGCTGCAGGGTCTTGGGAAGCATCACCTAGAGCTTGGTGGGTGTCAGACAACCTCCTCCTATCAGAGAAATGTGGGTTTGCCAGCAGCAGATATAAGCTGTGCAAATACTGTTTTTAGGCCATTTTTCCTTATTGTAGGAACCCACTCACATGCAGGTTCCCCCCAGGGCATGGGAGCCCCCTGAGCTGCCACATTACGTGGGCATCAAGAAATGGCTGTGCAGGCACATGTAGGTGTTGTGTTGGGAAGGTTTCTTTGCCATATTGCTGACACAACCTTCTGAATTCGGGCTGGGGAGGAGGGAGGTTTTAGCACCAGGTGATGACACTGCGCCTCGGTTCACACGCACTTGTGCCTTAATGACTGTAAATATCTTTAGTTGCCATCATGAGGCCCCCAAATCGCATGGCTTTAAGAGAATATGATTCTATGATTATCCTCAGCAGTGTTTCTGCACCACTGGGATAGCCAGTTTGAGCTGCAGGGGGACCTCTTGCTGCAGGAATGAAACACGAACCTGCTACTTCCATGACAGCCTGCTGCTTGCAGTCGTTTTCTGTTATCTTTGTTAAGACCCCATTAATACTTGCCCCATCAGAAACATCAGTGACTCCTGCAGCTGGCATTAAGACAGCCTTGCACTCGGCAGCCTGAGGGGCTCAGCTCTTCTCTCCTTACTAATAGTTTCCCATTGCTAACTTTTCCTATCACACAGTCAAGCCTTTTCAGGCCTTGATCCCCAAACCATGGGGATGAAACTCTCAACACGCTTCAAGCCCTCTTAAAAAGGATGAATATCTGCTGTGTAAAGCAAATAGCATTTCCAACTCATTTTGAAAGACAGTGAAGGACAGGATGAGTCCCGTCTTTCTGTTGTCTTAGTTATGGTTGACTGCATTTTCTATGGTGCAAACGTAATTCCACATTTTAATAGAAACTTCCAGTATGGAGAACTGGATAACACTTGTAGCATGGGGATATCACCCCATTCAGATCCCACACACTGAGAGCAGCTGATGCTATGCTCCTTCCCCAGCTTCTCAATTATCTCAGTGATAACATGACTTGTGAAGAACATTACTTCATCATTAGTAAGAGAGACCCAAGAGGTCTGAGGTTTTGTCCTGGATAATCTCCCTCCTTATTAACAGTAGACTTATGCAGGCATCTGTGATTTACCTGTAGTTAAATGCGTAAACTGCTTAATTTACAACAAGGGATTTATCTGGGGAAGAAGGAAAAATCATTTCATGCCTCATTGTTTTCCTGTGATCCCATTAGACCAATGGATGATGCTTCCTTTATATCAGTCAAACACGAAATAGAAGTTGAGGAGCAGAGAGGGATTGCTCTTGAACCCCCGCCTAGTAAAGGATGGAGCATCTGGCCCAAGCTTAGTTTCAGTGCTGAGTATCTTCTTCCCTCCCCTAGAAATGTGATGATCTACAGGCTACAGTCACTGCAGCTGACAAAACCATAGTACTCGAGCCAAATAAGGGCCCCTCCAAGCACCCCCTCTGAAGGTGAAGGCTCCAACATATCTAGGGGATCCACCTCCACCATGGAAGGGCATGCCTGTTCGGGCAGGCAGGAGCTGAGCAGCGCAGAAGACAAAGGAAAGGCACTTCAGTAGCCTGAGGACTACCCACTTGCTAAAGCATCAAAGGCACACTGCAGAGTGGAGGTGTGAGAGCTTTTCACAGGAGAGGTTGTCAAGATCTTTTTACAGGCGGCAATCAGCAGCAAGAAGCTTTGAGAGGGTTTTCCCTCCCGTGCAGTTATACAGACAGTTTGGAGCCGAGGAGGTGGTTCCACTAGCAGAAGAATGATTGAAGTCTCCTCTGGTTTTGTGTGCTGCTGAATCTGTTGGAAACTAATGAAAGGTGAACCTGTGCCAGGAGCCTGTCCCTCCATGGGGACCCTTTGTGGGGAGTGCTGCTTCGCTCAACCTCTCCTCGTAAGGCCTATACAATGAGATATGACAGAAATCAGCCAAAAAGTTCAGGTCTTCCCAGGGAGTGACCGAGTGGTTCCATAAGGACACGAAATTTCTCTTTGTTTACAAAAATCATAGCATCAAAGGCTGTAGTTCAGTGGGCAATCTCTCCTTTGTATTAGCCGATGTATTGTATGTTAATGCACCATCTTGTGCATCAATTAGCAGAAAACCCAGCACATAAAGATCTATTTTAAGAGATTAAAAATCCACAAGGGGTTTCACACTTCAGTTATCTCTGTAAGACAAACAATGCCACAACCTTGAAATAGTTTATAAGCACTTCACTCTGCAAGCTTTCTCCACTGCACTCAGATAGGCATCTGCTTGACAAGCCTGCCAGGGTCACTGTTTCGATCCAGGACACCCTGTGCACTGAGGGTGATTCACAGCTTTACTTATTGCTCATTCATTTATCACTGTTGCCCCCATAGTCCTGAGAGCAAGCCTGAGCATTCATGGATCTCTGAGCGCTGCTCGGAGGAGCTCTGTGGGCACCACCACCGCAGACAAGTCAATCTATGGGCATAAGGGAAAGAGAAGAAGAAAACCAAATCAAAACATCACACCTGCCACCCACCTCCACCCTCATCCACACAGGCACTGGAGATGACTAAGAACAATCCAACTATCCTTCCCAGTTTCAAAGGAAAGGTTTGAGTTGTCAGTGTGGGAAGACATGGGATCTGCTGCTTCTCAGTGCAAGAGCTGTTTCCATTTCCTGATCCATCAGCAGCTGGGCTTTTAGTCTGCATGGATTAAGAAAGAGGTGACAGAGCTAACCTGTCATTCTAGCCAGCCTGCCTTCTGGAGTGAGCATCCTCTTTGAAAACCAAGAGAGGAAGGAGCAGCCATGGCCATTGCTCTCCCTCTGCTTCAGCCAAGGCAGTGGGTCAGGCAGCCTCCAGAAAAGTGTCCAAACCTGGGTCTGATACCTGTGGTAACTTATAGCTCCATAACACAATGTCATCTTCAGGGTCATGACAACACTGGTAAAGCCCTGCAAAACTCAATAGTCATCTCAGGGGAGCCTACAAGGATGTCAGAGAGGGACTCTTCATCAGGGACTGTAGTGATAAGGCAAGGAGCAGTGGGTTCAAAATTAAACAGGAGAGGTTTGGGTTGCCTATAAAGAAGAAGTTCTTCCCTGTGAGGGTGCTGAGGCACTGGCACAGGGTGCCCAGAGAAGCTGTGGCTGCCCCATCCCT